>JAVGWX010000015.1:45639234-45831734 GCA_036924085.1 Ariolimax columbianus | reverse complement strand
TTTCTGAACCATACAGGAAGACAGGAAACACACACGTCTGATAATTACGAATTTTGGATACGAGAGAGAGTCTGCCATTATTTCACACTCGGTTGTTCATAGCGACAACAAGCACGATCCGCCTTATCATGTCAGGCGCACTGCGTCCATCGGATGAAACAATAGCTCCCCAGGTATGTGAATCTATTGGTGCACTCCACCGTGGGAGAATAGACAACATTGCTGTAAGGACCAGTGTCGGAGCCAAGGTTCTGAATTTTTGCATTGCACTGCTTTTACGTTTTTGTTGCTATCCCAACTATCTTGTCATGACATCCCAGATTGTTCCTATTCGTATCAATGCTCACATATGGTTGTGAAAGCTGGACAATGACAGGTGTGCCGTTTGCAATGTAGCCAACACTATTCTGTATGCAGTCCGATCTTTCGCCGTGTCGTACCATTTCGGATCCAGGTCTCTCAGCAGACCATCTCGCCATCGTATGGGTGGGACGGCCACCAAAACGTCGTTCTGAGTGTTCACCTGTTATCTAGCATGCGCACAAAGTGGCCAGCCCAGTGGTATTTGCGAGACAACGCAGCCTCCACGACGTCTCAAAATTGAGTGCGTTCTCTTATTTCAGTATTGTAGATTCGATATCTGATCGAGATCCAGAGGACGCGTCTTTCCATCGCTCGCTGGGTAACTCGTAGTTCTCTGCATCCGCTTTGCGTAGATTCCATACTTCCCATACGTCAAATATTCCGTTTTTCGTGCTGGCTTTCAAGTATTATTTCCGTGCCTTTTCTTTTCCCTTATTATGGCTTGGCTTGGCTTCGTTCATTCTCAATCTCCCACTACCAAACACTGAAAGGGCTTAATGTAGCAGAATGTAGTCTAGAGAACGGAATGCGTTGTGTCGTAGTTTACAGCTTGACTGCGATATTTTCACCTTTCGGTCCAACACATCCGACTTCAGCAAGCATTTTTTTTAGTACCGGGTTAGCATTCTCTCTTCGATCTCTTATCCTTAGCCAGTCTGCCCTGCTGCAGCCTGTTATCCAGGATCACCACGTGGAGGCATAGAAGGGTCTTGTCAGCTTTGGTTCGCTGGCCCTGACACTGACAGTCAGCTATGAGTCGCTGACCACTGCAGCTCATGCGCTGACCAGCTTCTTGATCCCTTTTCCCTTATTATAATTTTGACTTCTTTTATCCACCAGGGTGTCTTATTTATATCTTTCTTGACTCACTGCACCACATTCTTCTGCTGCAGCTGCACTGAGGAGAGTCTTGAACCTTAAGCACAAAGCTTCTTGATCCTTTGATGAGTTTCTCTGCACGTCTCACTGCTGTCAATATAAGCCCCTGGTATCTTAACTTCATTTTACTAGTTTAGAAGGCTCTACAGAGTCTGTATACAACCAGTTTATTCCACTCCACCAATACTAAAAATAGCTGAACATCCAATTTATTTTTGAATACATGAACAGGCCCTGCCTCCACCACATCTTGGGGCAACGAATTCCAAGCATTCACAACTCTCTGACGTAAATAAAATTGTTCTCCTAATATCTAATCTGGACCTGTCTATAAACAGTTTGAAGCTGCACCATCTTGTTGTTGTGGCCGTTGAACTTTGAAACACTTAGTATAGTCTAATTTGTCCTCTCTTTTGATTATGTTATAAACTTTATTACATCACCTCGAATTCTTCCCTGCTCTAGAAACTGTAAACCAGTTTTTTTTTTAGTCTTTCCTCATAACTATAATTCTGGAATCCCATGGTCAGTTTTGTGGATCTTCTTTTATATCCTTTCTACCCCTCTATAATAAGAACTCCACATCTGAATACAGTACTCACATTTAGGTCTCATCAATGCGTTCGTCAGTTTGACCATCAAATATATATTTTGACTATCTGGTTCATATGTCTGGCTCTCGTAGCTTGTATGCCTTAATTCTTTCTTCTACCTCTCTTGTGTTTGATTTCTTACTTGATAGTAGATGTTATTTTGGTGGGGACTATTCTTTCGGTGGTTCGCTTTATTGTCACGAGGTAGTTGCCACTTCAGGTTTTCACCAGGTTCTCACTTCTCTCACATATTTAAATGAATCTTTCCTCAGATTAGAAAAATTAATGGATTTTTCATTCCTTGTCGTTTTATATAGTGTATAAGATGTGTAAGTGTTCTGTATCTGTGAAACATCACGTTTTTTTTGCTACAGAATCTCATGAATCCCTTCACATGTCATTCAGAACATCTTCACCATATCTAACGGTGTCTTAGTACCATTTAGAATGATCATTTCACATTATGACATTGAAATCTCCATGAAGGATAACTTTGTCATAACAAATGTTTACTGTCTTTTCAAGAACTATTCTTTGACATCTGCTGTATCTCCATCATTCGGTGCAAAAGCAATGACGATGTTGATTATCTTTGTATTCTTTGATTTCCAGCACCATAATGCATTCGGAGATCAATTTCATTCCTTGGCGTTGTCAATTTGATGCCACAAAATAGCCCACTTCATTTTTGACTCTACTGTCCGTCCCCAGCAAGGTCTTCGCACATGTGCTCCTCTCCAGACTGCAGTCCCTGTTAATGGGGCACCTTCGCCCACAACAGTCAGGGTTCACAGCTTCTCGCTCCACCATTGACACCAATATCGCCCCCCCCCCGCCTCCTCACGGAGCTGCACGTCGCCTACGTTGACCCACAGGCTGCCTTCGATTCTGTGGAAAGACACGCCCCGTGGAAGGCACTACAATGCGTGGGTATCCCAGGCACCCTGCTGACCCTAAAGGAGGAGATTCACAGTCTCACCAGCGCAAAAATTCGGCTCAGGCGGGATCTCACAGAAGAGTTCTCTACACCATCTGGTGTCCGACAGGGCTGCGTCCTCGCTCCCACATTTTTCTGCTGCGTCATAGACTGGATCCTCTCATAGTCTTCTGCACACAATCCCGGAGTCCTTGTCGGCGACTCCCGCGTAACCGATCTCGTCTACACTGATGACGTCATACCGGGCTACGATTCTCAGGCTCTGGTAGGCCCCCTAGAAGCACTGGATTGATCGGCTACCCACCTAGGCTTGCACATCTCCTGGACGAATACAACATTCTAAAACCTCAGTAGGGCCCCTCTGCGCTGAGCATCCCCGTGAACGATAACCCTGTTGCAGCCACCGAGGACTTCGTATACCTCGGTAGCAGGCAGCCCTCTCACGTACGCATCAGCCACGACATGACCCGTAGGATGGGCTTAGCGGCTTCATCCATGCACTCCCTTAGTAGAGTCTGGTCCCAGCGAAGGCTCTCCCAGGCTTCGTATTTACTCCTCCTGCATTGTCCCCCTTCTCCCGTACGGCTCAGAGTCCTGGACACTACTACAGCAGGACCGGCAGCATCTTGAGGCCTTCCACCTGCGCAACCAGAGGCCCATCCTCGGGATTGTCTGGCATGACATGATTTCCAACAGTGAAGTAGTCCGACGTACTCAACTTGCAGACATTGTCTTAACGATTGATCGCCGTCGTCTCTTCCTCTTCGGTCACGTTGCTCGCCTTTCCCGGAAAGTCCCGGCCCACGAGATGTTCCGGCAGGCTGTGGCGACGAGTTATGGGAAGAAGCCGTGCTCATCCTGGAGGCGTCCCCGGGAATGCTCTCTCAACACATGACTAAAACAGATCGCCATCTCCCCAACAGAACTGCAGGCCGCCAGGGACGCAGGCATCAGACGTGGTCATGGACATTCGACGCGTCGGGCCCTGGTCGCTTAAGCGTGCTATTATTATTATTAACATTGGCTCTGTCAGTAGTGATATTTATAGAGAAGAATGTTACCCTCAAGATTCATGGTCCTTTGTCCTTTTTTTTTTAGTTTTCGTAAGAACCAGGATTTTCAATTTTGATTTCTTCCATGAACTCGTCCTCCTTTCCGTTGACAACAATGTTCCATACTTCAAAAAGCATAATCCTTAATATATGCCAGTTTGTCATTTTTAAGGTTCGTCCGGTTTTATTTTTTGTGTATGCTTGTAATCTGGTTTGTAGACAAACAGGTGATTGATCTGTTGTGGATTTGTATGGTGGAGGGGCTGTCTCTTTTTGATTTTCATGAAGGCCATCTTTTCTGGTTCATGGCAGTTGATTTATATTGGATATTGACAGCTAACCTTCAAATATAGGTCAGTCAGCCATCCACCATCTTCCTCTTCTTCTTCTTTGTCTTTCGCTCTGACAAGGACGTTGTAACGTTGTCGTAGTTTACAAATACGCTGCGTTATACTTATCCGATTTCAGCTTACTTTTTGGGGGCTACTGGGTTTGCTTTCTTTCTGGGATCCTTATTCTCTTAGCCATACTACACTTGTGCAGCCTGTTTCCAGGGCCGTTGCTAAAAGGCGGAGTAGGCTCTTGGTCAGCTGTTTCGCTGACTCAGAAACAAGCATTCAGCTATGAGTCGCTGGCTGCTGACAGCTTATCTCTGACTGGATCAATGATCCGAAAAACTACTGATTTTTTTGCACTTAAAAACAACTTAAACACTTAAAAACAACTTAAAAACAACAAAAAACAGAAAATAAAAAAGCCCAGATTCGAAACATGGCCTATTTTCAATGCATTGCCACGAGAAAAGAAATGAGTTTAGGGATTCAGCCAGATGGAACCTAAAAAAAAAGGGTGTCATTTGGTCAAGCCTTATGTCATTTTTTTTCCTATGCAATGACAGAATATAGGCAGAGTTCGATCCAGACATATTTATAGACTTGCTTCCTAGCTCACCTATCATCAAGCATACTTAGACCATACACAGGTCTTCCTTTCCATTACCATACATGCACAATAAGGTAAAGATGGTCCCATAACATCAGCTGTCATTGCGGATATTGTACTAGACCATTGTATTAGGTTTCAGCATTTTCTGTGATCGGATGACCATGTCTCTTCCTGGTCTTCCCTAACTATTAATCAGGTATCGATTTAAGGCTGACACATAAAGAAGTTCTATGACAGTGTCGACAGCCTCAGGATGACCGCCGCTTTTTTCGAAAAAATAATGGTTCCTGTCTAACTGCGTACGTTGAAGAAGATTTTTCTTCTTCTTCTTCGTACGCAGTCAGACAGTAACCATTATTTTTTCGAAAAAAGCGGCGGTCATCCTGAGGCTGTCGCCACTGCCATAGAGCTTGTCTTGCAGTTCCACTGGTGATGGCCACATCTGCTCTCTCTGATCCTCGTATGTCGGGCAGTTCTGCAGCAGATGTTCAGCGGTCATTTTACCAGTACAGCACGAGCATTCGTCGGTACCACCTATCTTCAATTTGATGAATAGGTGGTACCTCAGTCTATTGTGGCCAGTGCGAAGTCTGAAGACAACGACCTGCTCTCTTCGGTTCAACTGGTAATAGGCATCGTTTTTGGTGTAACCAGTATGTTCAGTTTCCCATTTGGTCATGTATCTGGCTTTGATAAGCCGTTTTGACTCTTCGTACGTCATACTAGTATCTGTTTGTGGTAGTCTTGCACCTTCTTTTGCCAGTCTGTCTGCCTCCTCGTTGCCTTGGATGTTGCAGTGTGAAGGGACCCACTGTACCACTACCCTTTTTGGTGCGGACTGCTGGCACAGTTTGCAGAGTGCTGCTCTTAAGTCATTAAGCTCAGTGTTTTTCTGGCTTTTTAGCGCTGTGACTACGGCGAGAGCATCTGTGTGTAGGACTATATGGCTTTCATTTTCATTGTGTGTCACCATTTCTTCCACTGCCGCCCTCAGTGCCTCTGCCTCCGCTCTGAAATTGCTTGTGTACTTACCAGAAGAAGATTTAAGGCTGAGTAGAGTAAAGTCTGCTACGATCAGGGTTTGAATCTAGTACATTTGCAACCAGAGACAAGCAACCTAACCACTGAGAGAGGGGATAGATGCAGTAAAAGAAACTAAGTGACTGGCAAAGATAAGAATATTAATTTAAAAAACAAAATAAACAAATAATTTTTAACTCCATTATGCCAATACTCCCAGAGATGAATGACACCCCGGCAAGAGCACACACTTTCAATTCCATGGCAATTCCAGCAATGATTTATGGATGTGAAGTGTGGAGTTTATGTGCAAAAATAGATGCAGAGAAACTCAGAGTCACTCAAAGAGCAATGAACGACACGTACTATAAATTTTAACACATGATAAGAACCGGGACGAAGAAATTCAACATCAAACTTTGTTTTGGGGTGTTGTGGAAGCAGTGGTATCACGCAAATATCGTTTAGCTGGATATGTGGTACGTATGCCTGACAACATTTTGGTGGCCATATGTCTGTACAAGTCCACGGGGTCATCCACCTATTCAATGGCGAGATGGACTGACTAAAGACCTAGGCCCACATTGGTACAGCACTGCAAAAGATCGACACGCATACAGAATATTGTTGGCTTCCTTGCATATGGCACATCTGCCGGACTAACGACGAGAATAATGTGGAAAATAAAATAAAATAAACATAAACAAATGGGATATTGTTATTCAACAATTTTATTCTTGTTTAAAAGATATTAAACTTTCAACATTGTAATAAGTACAAAAATTGATGACCATACTAAAAAACGACTAACTGTGTGACTTGGCATAACACCGGCCATGGTTAGGTGGTTTGTTTAGAGCCGCATAGATGGCGCCTAACAGGCTGCAGGTCTACTTTGCTCTATTGTTTGAGTCCATTAAGATGAACTCGCACATTGGTTAACCACCCTCCGCTGCACTTGTCCAAATGCAGCGGAGCAATAAGCTGCTCGAGCCTAGCTCGCTAATCAGGAAATCCTCCTCTTGGCCACATCCAGCTTATACCAGAGCTGGGACCTGCACAGAGGCATATGCCCCTGTAGAAGTACGGGCCGACTAAGAACTAAGAATAAATAAAAATGAACACATGTGGGACTGTTATTCAACAATTTTATTCTTGTTAAAAAGACATTTAACTTTCAACATTGTAATGAGTACATAAATAGTTGACCAAAAATAAAGAAACATGATCCAAAATTGATGAAATAATGAAGAAATAAGTCTAAAATTTGTCTAGAACAAACACACACGCACAACAAATTTGACTTAGTTTAGATAACATTATATTAAACAAATTTACAATTTTATACATTTCTGGAGAGGCTGCAACGACACCAAGGATACAAATGCTGATGAATGTATGTCATTATGTCGCATGCATACGATGAATGTATGTCATTATGTCGCATGCATACCGTCATGCATTAAACATCAGCTAAATAAGCTACACTTTAGAACCTCACGCTCTGAAGGGGCTTCTTAAAATACTCATAATTTTAACAATTTGTTAGTTTTATTGTTATTACTATTTAGATAATGATTTAGCCTAACGACAATTATTGTGAGCAAGGGGTTGTCAGTGAGAGATAAGCTGCTTGCCTATAAAGAAATGCACCAACAAAAGTGTGAAAGGGTGGGTGTTTGAATCCTGCACTTTTAAGTATTCCTTGGTCTCAAGGGAATTGAGATAGACGCCTAGTCCTTTTAGAGATGGATGATAATCTCGGTAGTCATGTGTATATGCTGTGTACGTAAAAGAATCCTTGTTAGTTGAAAATGAAAAAGGACAGGCTGTTAGCCACTGTCTGTGCAAAAATTTGGAAGTTAACGAAATTCTAACCCAATTGTGGTCAAAAGCAGGTTCCCCCCTCCCTCCCTCTCCTTCATTCAAACACACAATAGGCCAATCACTTGCTTGTCTGCACACTCGATTGCAAGTATTTACAAAAAAACTGGATATCTACACCCAGGGGGTTGAATAGGAGAGATCAAGAGAGAGGATATGAACAGATTAGATCCAATTATTACAACAGATGAACCCATATTACGTAGGGGAGCAAAGAATAGTAACATTGTAACATGCCAGGCATGTCGTTAAAAGTAATAAAAAGGGTTGTGCATAAGGCTGGCTACACACATTCTTTAGGAACAATAAGCCACAAGAAAACACAATAAGCCACAAGACAACACAATAAGCCACACAGGGTAGAATAGGAGCCTGGAGGACAGGGGCGACTGATCCCAACCAGGCACGTTCACAGGTGACGGATAGTGGAACGACCTCCAGATATGGAACACCAGCTGGAATTTCAGCTAGGTATAATAACTGGACGAATAAGCAGTCGCGGACTAAACGGCGGTGTATTCCAGCAGGGTGAGGCGAGACAACAGGTGGCACTACTGCTCACACTGAAATACCCTATGCGTCCTATGACGGGTATATCAAGCGGGTAAGAGCTGCTATATGCTTTAGCCACGGGAAGGAAACTACAGTACACAAACCAACCTACTGTCTTGCAGGTACCATCGGGAGATGGAAAGGCTATGGGTCAGGTCTTCCCGTAATCAGTTAGATCATTGGGGCATACATAAAGACAACCCCACTGCCAGTATCCGCTGCCTGTGCCTCCTCTGGTTGGAGATTCTTATATGTTGTCTTCCCACCTCTTTGTTGTTCGTCCTGCATCTTTCTGTGCAGGATTGTATTTGCAATACCGTGTGATCTCAATATGTGACCATACCAAGCGAGTTTCCGTCTTTTGACCGTTGCCAAGAGGTCTTCAAAAGGCCCTATCGCTGTTGTAATTCTTTCTTGTATTTCCTCATTTGTAACACAGTCTTTGTATATGACGTTTAGAAGTCTTCGGAAACATTTCACCACCAAGGCCTGTATCTCCTATATAAGACAACCCAAAACAGAAAACTCAGACCATCCTGCCAAAGACGGAGTGTGTCAGCTACGGCTCAGAAACAGGGAAAAAATAAGGGCATACACGCATCAACAAGATATGGTCATGCGACAGTCTATAGCATGACCAAAGATCCTGAATCCAAAGAAGAATAGAAGTGAGTATATCAAGTCAATATTTCAAAAGATCATTAGTGACATATTTTTTCTTTCTTGAAACTGAATAATTAAAGCATATTTTGAAAGTTCTAAAGGAGCAACTCATCCTGTTCACATGTTTGTTATTCCTACTAAATTCAGTTGTTATGACTTATTCCCTGTTAATGGCTGAAAAAAAATAATCAATCTTCTTGTTTGTCCTGTAAATAACTATGGCGTTGCGTGTTAGTTTACAGTAGGGCTGTTATATCTGCTTGTTTTTTTTTGGGTACTGAGTTTACCTTCCCACTGAGATCACCATTTTTCTTAGACAGACTACACTAGTGCAGCCTGTTTCCAGGGCCGCCACTTGGAGGCAGAATAGGGTCTTGGTCAGCTCTGGTTCACTGAACCTGATGCAAGTAGCTAGCTATGAGTTGATTACAGCTGTCAGCTCATTCTGCATCTTCAGCTCGGTACAGGTATTTAATTATTCTTCTGATCCCTGGGAAAATGAGCTATTCACCATCCTACTCCTTGCATTATTTTGGTCTATTGTTTCTAGGGTCTTCCTTCAAACCCATATAGCTATTCCACAAAACACAATGTCAGCATAAATTTACAGTGGGTGGTGAGGAAATAGATCAGGTTACACATTTTGAATATCTGGGCTCTAGAATTGACAAAAATGGTGACTGCTTGAAAGAAATCAGAAGAAGACTAGCTAAGGCAATGCAGAGACTGAACAGCCTGAAGAAATTATGGCAAGGCACCAACAAAATGATAAGAGTAAAAGTCTTGAGAGCCTGTGTTTTTCCTGTGGCAGCTTATGGCTGTGAAGCATAGAAGATTACCAAAACTTCTAGACAAAGAATCAAATCCTTCGAGTCAAAATGTTACAGAAAGATCCTCAGAATACCCTGGACAGAGAAAAGAACAAATGTAGACATTCGGCAAGAGCTGAGCATAGAGGAGAACTGGTTTATCAATTCCATTTTGGCTAGAAAATGCAAATACTTTGGTCACATCAAGAGACACAACGGTCTTGAGAGAACAGTGATGGAAGGTATGGTGCCAGGCAAAAGAGGAAGGGGTAGATTAAGAAGATGATGGCACCAAGATATCCAGGAATGCCCGAGTATGACAGTGGCGGAAGCTGGTGTTTTGGCAGGGGAATGAGTTTCTTTCAGACAGACTGTGATGGGAGCGACGTTCTACAAAGGACATGCTACATGATGATGACACTGGGAAGGCTTTTGATCTGCATTAATAATGACACATACAAAACTATTAGACAGAGAGTCTTCTATGTTAGAGAGGTTTACATTCTGCTCTAAGTTACGACATTCAAGATCAGTACAACTGCTGTTAAAGCCTAAGTATTGTTAACCTTTCTCAGTATTATTTAGGCAGTACCCAGTACTACACTAGAAAAGATTTGGCTGCTTAACTTAACATCTTTATACTGGTTTAGAAGACTATTCATACAACCAGTTTCATTTACATTTCCTTGCTCTAAAAGCTATGTGGATACAATCTAATTCTGAAATACATTAATTGTTCCTGCCTCTACTACTTCCTGTGGCAATGCATTCCAAGCATTCACCACTCTCTGACTAAAAAAATATTTCCTAATATCTAATCTGGACCTTTCTTTAGTTACTTTGTTGTTATGCCCTCTTGTTCTTGGAAGTGGTGTATTTTGAAAAGCTTGTTATAGTCTATTTATTCGTTCCTTTTATTATCTTGTAAACCTGTATTAAGTCACTTCGAATATAGATATGCTTGTTTTCATGACATCTGGTCTCATATGCTGTCATAGCTGGGAGTGGAATTAAAAGATTAACTCTAAATTTAACAGGAGAAAGGATAAGATGTTCCCATTAACAGGAGAATGGATGAAGTGTTCGTCTCTGGTGCTTTTATTCTAGTAGATGAAGTCAGTAAACCATAGGTAATACAATAACTCATCTAGGAAAGGTAAATTCTTTTAACTTCAAACCACCTTGCAAGGAGCCTGGTGACAGCCAAAGGCTAATGAAAGTTAACCTAATTAAAAAGACTTGCAAATATCCGAGACCAAAAGTGAATACCTTAGATCAAAAGGTGTAGATATAGCAGCCCTTCTGTAGAATGTGATAACAATGCAACATATGCTCCAAAAAAGCAAACAAAGAAATTTCCATACCATTTAAGACAAACTATTCTTTGTCATTTGTCTGCTCAAGACAAATTATTCTATGTCTGATCAAAACAAACTGTTCTTTGTCTGATCAAGACAAATTATTCCTTGTCTAATCAAGACAAATTATTCTTTGTCTGATCAAGACAAATTATTCTTTGCAAGTTTAATGTATTCTTCAGCTTAGAAAGAAATGGTAGACATGACCTGTCTACCACACAAAAAAGTGAGGCTTGATATATTTTCAAACTAGATCGACCACAGTCAAGTACAAGACATGCCTGGTGCTACGTCAGATTTCTGGTTTAGAATATAAATTTGGCACACAAGTTTAAACAATTTGATTCAACTGAGAAGTGAACTGACAAGAGATCATGTTAGGGTATAAAATATATTTAAAAAAATTAATTTTACAAAATGGCAAGACAAAAATGGAAAGCACTCTAGAAAAAAGAAAATGTAATCAAAACACAATATCAATAATAATAAACACAAACAAGGTTAAACACGTTTTTTCATCCTAAATAGATCCTTACCAAGGACTGGTGGTAAGCCCGAGTGGTCTGCCGAGGTTTTTGTGTATGACAAGGACAAGAATAGCACCACTGCCTCACCTCACAGAGAGCATGTCGTAAGAGGCAACTAACTGTGTGACACGGCATAACACCGGCCATGGTTAGGCAATTTGTTTAAAGCAGCATAGATGGCGCCTAACAGGCTGCGGGTCTACTTTGCTCTAGTGTTTGAGTCTATTAAGATGGACTCGCACATCGGTTAACCACCCTCCGTAAGCGCTTGTCCCAACGCAATGGAGTATTACGCTGCTCAAGCCTGACCCACTAAGCAGGAAACCCTTCTCCCGGCTATATCCAGGTCATACCAGGGCTGGGACCTACACAGGGGCAGATGCCCCTGTAGAAGTACAGGTCAACTAAGACCAAGGACTGGACAAACAGGAACAACAT
Source organism: Ariolimax columbianus (assembly GCA_036924085.1). Lineage (NCBI taxonomy): Eukaryota > Metazoa > Mollusca > Gastropoda > Stylommatophora > Arionidae > Ariolimax > Ariolimax columbianus. The sequence goes on along the minus strand of JAVGWX010000015.1, from coordinate 45,819,714 downwards.
AAACAAAAACAGCAAACTAAGTTAAACGTGTATCAATCAATCAAAAATCTTTTTCAGGTCTTCAACAAATGTAAGGACAAGTCAGCAAATAGGTCATAAATGGATATTTTAAAAAACAAAACTAAATGATATATGAACTTGAAACCCATTTACTATTGCACTTACATTGTACCTTATTTTTCTACATAATTTCCACCAACATTGATACACAAACTTATCCCATCGTTTTATCAGTGCAGGTAAACCTCATCATCATCATGTCTTTTGTAGAACGTCGCTCTCATCCCAGTCAGCTGATATATGAGTCTTGGTCTGCAGTCAATCTTCCTATCTGCTCCATGTTCATGTTTAGAGTATCCTTGATATCTTGTATCCACCTTTGCCATGGTCGACCTCTGCGCCGCCTTCCAGATACCATGCCCCCCATGACCATTCTTTCCAGTCCTTCATTACGTTTGACATGGCCGAAAAAATTCAATTTCTGAAACATAACATTGTTTATAAGCCAGTTTTCTTCAACATTCAGGTCTTCTAGGATGGTTTTATTTGTCACTTTCTTTATCCAAGGAATTTTTAGGATTCTTTTGTAACATTTTGTTTTGAACGCTCCAATTTTCTTCCTTGCTACTTGTGTCATAGTCCATGTCTCGCACCCATACATTGCCACAGGGAATATGCATGTTCTCAGAATCTTCCTAAACCTACAGCACAGAAATCTTTGGTCTGTTGTCTCGGCCACATTTGCACTTCATGTTCAACCTCTTCCCCAAGGTGGCTTTTTGGTGCACTAAACAGATGGAAATTGCTTGGAGATAAGTCGAGACTGTAAGGTGGATGTTCAAGAAGTTGCCGCCCAAGCTGGTCACTTTTCTCCTAGGTTAATCAAGCAGTATGAAGTAACCTAAACGTGATCACCAAGTTCGACATCATCCCCAATTGTTGAGTGTCCTTTTGAAAATTTATTGACTCAGTTATACAATGCTTTAAACAACAAACATTTCTCACCAGAAACAGGAAGCATTTCCTTATGAATATCCTTTGCAGAAAGTCCTTTTGTCCCAAAAGAAATCATGCTATTCTTTGATTATACACTATGTGAACATGAAAACCATTTTGTATCTCAGCTGCGAATGTATATGTGACACCTAGCATCTACTACCTGCAGTAATCACAAAACTGGATGCTGCTGCCACCTAATGACACCTTCAGAAACTACCAACTACATTTTTCTGCAATCCCATATCAGTTTGTGACCTAATTACTGACTTACCCTCGTATATGCCAAGTCATCCAATGTTGACCTGTCCATATCTGAAGTTTTTTGTGACCAAAAGTTTTGTATAGGACGGGGTAGCCAGCACCATGTAGAACCCTCCTTAGTTACCTCTGACAAAATACCTGGCAGGCTATAGTGTCACTATTCATTGCTCCCTGTCTGGCGCTGATAACACTCAATTGGTTTAAGTGTATACAACTATGTTAATGATGAACCCAAGAGGAAAAGATTAATAGTTGCAGCATAATTTACACAATATGAGGTGGTCCAATTATGAGGATTGAAAATCACCATAGTAAGGTATATTCTGTATTTAAAAAAATATTAAGCTGACTTTATGAGTCCCCCTTGTATTTGCCATTTCGTAGTTGTATTCATTGACCCAGTTAGTCGCTCCTCTTCTACCATAGAGTAGATAGAGATCTTTTTTCTTGTGATCTACAGGATGATGTGGCCAGCCACTTGTCCATAGTTGTATGCACAGATATTAATGTAATGTATTTCGCTGTTTTCATTTTTCATTTATGTTATCATGTGTCCAGTCCTTGTTAAGGGTTTATTTAGGTAGAAATGTCAGTCCATGCCTATTAGTATTCTCATATAGAACTGTTTTTTAACCATGTGTATTTCGGCCATTATTGAAGAATAAAAGAAAGCTGAATTTTGTGAGAGTATCAGCTCAGAAAATAAGATGTCAAAATAGTACACTTTAAGCAGTGGTCGTAACATTTAGCTGGCCAATCCATCAATCCATTTATTGTGTCTATGAACATGATTGGTATCACTAGTTGAGATAACAGATTGTAGCGGTTAGACACGAATGGAGGACATATTACACAAAGGACTGAACACATGGCCTGGAAGTTATGATACCAATGTCTGGGATCAAGATGCTGAGCAGTGCATGAGCTGCAGTGGTCAATGACTCAAAGCTGTCTGCTAGCGTCAGGGCCAGCGAACCAGAACTGCCAAGACCATTCTACACCACCATGCGGTGATCATGGATAACATGTTGCAACAAAACAGACTGGCTAAGAAGAAAGGATTGAAGAGTGAAGGCTAATTTGTTACCAAAAAATGCCTGCTGAAGTCGGATATGTCAAATTGAAAAGTGCAAATATCGCAGCCCACCTGTAAATTACAATTCAATGCATTCCGTTCTTTGGACAACATCCTGCTACTTGCAAATCCCCTTTCAGGGCTTGGTAGCGGGGGTTTGAGAACAAACTACGAAGGAGAAGAAAACCAATGTCCTAGTCATGACAACTTGGATTCCAACCCTGTTAAAATCTCTTTTTTTCTCTAAAAAAAACAACTAGTTTGCACACCAAATGCAACTATAAGGGCAAGTATATATGTGTGTGTGTGTGTGTATATATATATATGTATATATTTATGTATGTGTGTGTGTGTGTGTATATATATATATATATCAATCATCATCATCATGTAGCATGTCCTTTGTAGAACAGCGTTCCCATCACAGTCTGTCTGAAAAAAACTCGTTCTCTTGCCAAACTCCAGCCTCCGCCACAGTCATTACTGGATATCTTGGTTCCATTTTCTTCTTGGTCTACTCCTTCCTCTTTTGCCTGGCACCATACCTTATATATATATATATATATATATATATATATATATACACATACATACATACATACGAACATACATACATACACACACGCGCGCTGCAGGGTGGTGCAAGTTTTTAAAAAGACACTTATGGCAATTTATCTAGTTTCTTTTCACAGTTCTGCTTTTGACAAAATGTCTACCAGAATGCATTTGAGCAAAGAAGAAAGATTTCTGCATGGAAGGAGATATTTCAGTTGTCCATGATTGATCGCAATAAATATCAAGCATACTTCAATAGTGATCCACGATCGCGATTATTCATTTACAGGATTTATGCCAATTCGTCAAGACCAGTTCAGTTGATGACAATTACAGATGATATATATATATATATAAGCAATACTCTTTAGTGGATCCTGGGGCCCCTAACTGCAGATGAAAGAATAGTACGACTGCAAGCCCATGCAAGTTGTAAAGGATGACTAAAGAGAGTTGTGCATGAGGTTAATGACTTCATCATTTAAAACAAAATGCTACAGAAACCACCATTGTAAAGGTCACACAAAGTGCTTCAGTGCAGATTTTCTAAATGACAAACTGTAATGGTGACCCTATGCTCTAGTTGGAGTGAAAAAGGAACAAATATATGTGTATATATATATATATTTTTTTTTTTCAAGACTTGACAAATTGTTTATAAAATCATATAAATGTCTATAATGAAAAGGAAAGCATACAATTTTTTAAATCAGAATAATGCAGAAAGAAATATATTAAAACAAATGATTAATATCTGATACCTGGGAAGTTTTCTTAAATAGACGACCAAATTTGTCATTACAAAATGTGTAATGTTTTCGTGAGGTGTGGCTATCTGTGAAGTTTCCCGAAAGGCTCTGTCTGTGACAGAGATGAGAATATGACCATTGCCATACTGAGAGTATGTTGTTATAAGTGGGTGACTTAACAGCGTAGTTCAACCCATCTAGGGTTGCAGCCTCAACATGTAAAGGTCAAAGGTAAAGATCAGTCAAGATGGCAACAATTGCCGTCAGGGATGAAGTTAACCCTTCATGCACTAAGCCGCAATCTATGTGAGGTGGTGTGACCAGTTCCCTTCCTTGCTGTTTAACCTTCCAAAACGCATACATCGGATACCAATTTACAGCTGGGTTGACTGAAGGACTGATCGCACCAAACACAAACCATGGCCCGGATTAAAAAAATTATGTCTGTCTGTGAACTCGAACCCATGGCACGCTGTAATCCCAGTCTAGTAAGCCAAACGACTGTCAAGGCTACATGCTCCATCATGTAAAAAAACTTAGCCAATATAATCAGACACTGAACATAAGCTCAAATACAGGCTTCCTGTAAAGGTACCAGCTGCAGCTAAAACCTACGCTTCACATTGGAGAATTGGTGAATGATTACAAATGCTTGGAAACATTCTTTCTGTAAATGGGGACAACTTTAGCTGTGGCCTATGCTTCATATCAGAACGAAAAGGTGAATGATGTAGCTGGTTGCCTCTAGGATAGAAAGACGAGGTGGCTGGCCGAGTAGTTTGGATGTCTATCTTCTGACCTCGATGACATGTACTCAAAACATCAGCTAGGCATAAGTTTTTTTGTATTTGAGGTAGAATAAAAAAAACCTAGTTTATACAGTGTATGGCAACTACATGGGCAATCAGCTTTTATTCCTTTAGCCCTATAAATTTTCCTAGTAGACCTCAGCAATAAGAATAAACGCTGTGAAGATAGTAGTAATAATAGAAATAAGAAGTGAGATGTGTCTCTTAAGCTTGTCCTTAGTGCGGTTTGAGTCAGGCCTCTACTTTAGAAGGCAGGACAGCGAGCGGCAGCAATAGGATTTCAAGAAAAACAATTGTAAATCTGACAACAAAGTATGGGCATAACTAAAATATGAACAATCCTTTCATACAAAAAACTCAGACAGACAGGAATGGAAATTTGTGAAAGTGAAGCTCCAGATAAGAGATGTCATAATGATAATATGTTGGTACCAATATATACTAGTTCTCTACTACATTAAGACTATGGACTTATGATAAATACAATCGATGGAAGTCATTTGCTCCAAAACCTGCATTGCACTTTGGGCACTTTCTCTGTCTGGTATCGTATCTGGTCCTGAGACACTCCAGACAGAAGACGTGGAAACATTTGGTCAGCACCGCATCTTTCTTGTTCACTTTACATGAAGGGCATGTCAGCTGCTCCTGTGAATTCAATGAATTGAAATACTAGATGAAGACAACATAGATGATGCAAAGGAAAGCATGTATTAACCTTCTAGTTTCCACATTTTTTAAATTACATCACAAACATTGAGACGGACCCATTTTTGGGTACACCAGCTGTATTGTAAATCAATGAAATTGCCAGAAAGCACTGATAGTGTTCCTTATCAGATCGGCATATCTGCTAGTTTCCACTACAAACATATTCATATCATCTACATAAACAAACTAAACAGACCTAACTCAGAAAAATCTACTGCACCAACTTAACTTTCCAAATACATATGAAACAGAAAAAATTGTTTAAAGTCAATCTAGCGATCTTGTTGCATTTAAGACGGGAGGCAGTGGTCTTGTTTTCGATTCAGCATTTTCTATAGCAAAAACCGGTGTTTACACAACGAATACACTGGTGAGTATACAGAGACAATGCCCCAGGCAATTTTTTTCTGCCAATGGTTCAGTAAATGTTTAGCAAGTACAACAGGCCCTTGATAAAATATGTCACTTTTTCCATCAGCAGGCGAGATTTGTAGTGCTGAGGAATAAAGATAGCTTGCCCAGGCAGTGTGCAAGCTAGGTTTTTATTGTACCCATAATAGATAAAACCTAGGTCCTTATTGGGGTCCAAACCTGTGGGGTCCTTCATATCTGCTTCGGTGTTCGTTCTAAAAAAAGATGTTTGTGATGGTGTGTCGTAGTTTACAGCTAGGCTGCAATATCGGAGTCATTCAATCTCAACACATCATTTAATATGGTCTACATCTACATAATGTGGTCCCAAAGGAAGTATCTACATAATGTGGTCCCAAAGGAATACATCTACATAATGAACTACAACATAAATTATGTTGGCAAGCATATTGTTTCAGTCATTATAAGAATAATTCATACTTGTAACCCTGATATTCAAACAGGCAGGTTATACCTGCTGCCAGGTAGCCAAAGGCTATCCGCATTCGGTTTTGTATTTTGCAATGTTTACTTCCTGCAGTCTATTAGGCATGAGGGAAAGATAGATTGTATATTGGGTATGAATTTGATTCATTTAAATAATATTTGCCCTGATAGTAGCTAATAGCCTACTCTTATCGATTTTCAATTGCCAAGAGTTCTTATAAGTGCAGTGTGTACACTGGATCTCCTAGTTTTTCGTTTTTCCGCCAATCTCAAATATGGCTAGACACTGATCTTCCCTCCCTTGAGGCCGGTGACATTTAAAACTTGTGGAATTCGAAGCCCAACCATTTCGCACTTTCGTTTCTTGAGATATACATATATACCTTTCAGATATCATCATGTAACATATCCTTTATAGAACGTCGCTCCCATCACAGTCTGCCTGAAAGAAACTCGTTCCCTTGCCAAAACTCCAGCCTCCGCCACAGTCATACCCAGGCATTCATGGATATCTTGGTGCTTCATCTTCTTGGTCTACCCCTTACTCTTTTGCCTGGCACCATACCTTCCATCACTGTTCTTTCAGATATACATTATACAAATGAAAAGAGTGGCAAAAATGGCGTTATTTTTTTCTGTTTTTTTCCTTCCGATTATCCTGGCCTGTACATCGGCAATATGAATTTGCACTGCGCTTAAACCTGTGTCGTATTTTCACGATCTATTTCATACGGCTGAACTTCATACGATATTAGCGCCCTTTGCCCTAGCTGCAAACAGCGTTGGTTTTAGTGTGACTGAAATTTAGACAACTATATTGGACTAGAACATGGCCCGGGAATGATGACCCTGCGACCTCTTGCGGTTTTGGAAAAGGCACGACACACAACGATAGATGATATTCCCCTACGCTGCCTTGCAGGATGCATGTTCATGGGAAAGGCTTCAGGAGTAAACCCTGAGGAAAAATATGCACCCTGTGCTATCTTCAGTCGTCTCGATAAAATTTTGCAACTGGCCAAAAGTAGCTCAGGACCAGAGAGTGAGATTGACAAAATGCGCAGTTTCTTCCTCTTTAATCCAAATCACAGCGCATATCACCTATTTCAGTGGACAGTTCAGTTCAGTTCATCCTGTAACCCATCAGGTCGATGGGGCACACATGAAGACACTCCCAAAATCCCACGCCATCCCTCTCTGTCTGTCGCCGCCTGTTGTATCTCACCGGGACGAAGGCCTGACCACTCAGTGATGTTGTCCACCCATCTCTTTCTTGGACGTCCTTGCCCTCTCTTTCCCGGTACGGAACCAAAGAGTATCGAGTTGGTAATTCCGTTGGACCTCGCGACGTACTCGCACCACGCCATCTGTTGTCGTTTGATAGCTGTGAACAGATCTTCAAAAGGACCAATAGCATCTTCAACTCTCTGACATATTTCTACGTTCGTGACACGATCTTTATATGTAACATTTATGAGTTTTCTATAGCACCTCATTTCCATTGCATGTATTCTGCCCTGGATATCTGCTGCAATGGTCCAGGTCTCTGGCTTCGATCCCTCTTCACTGATCAATGATCCCAGATATTTGAAACGTTTTACCACCTCAAGTTCCTTCCCATTTGCCTCTATTATAGATTTAAATCCTGTTATGTTATTGATCATGAGCTTTGTTTTATCTGCATTTATTTCCATACCAAAACTCAGGGCCGCTCTATCCAATCTACCAATCAACTCCTGGAGTTCCCTTTCTGTGCCTGCCAATACATCAATATCATCAGCATTTAACCGTGCCAACATGTCCTGGTCGTCTCCATTATTCTCTCCAAGAATATATTGAAGAGTATTGGGGAGAGTATACATCCCTGTCTCACATCCACCGTCGTACGGAACCAATCGCCTAGCGTTACCTCTACAGAGACTGCGCTTGTCACCTGCTCATAAAGGTTTGCAATTACCCTCACAATATCACTGTTGAACTTATAATGCTTCATTGTTGACCCTAGCGCCGCATGCCACACTCTGTCAAACGCCTTTCTAAAGTCAATGAAGGCATGGTAGAGTTGTTGTTGATATTCTGAGTACTTCTCATTCATTAGCCGAAGATTAAATATCTGCTCGATGGTACGCCTTCCCGCTCGAAAGCCCGCTGTAAATAGGCAGCCAAAATAGTTTAGTGGACACAGCAAGAGAAAAGACTGTTCACACGGCTAAACAAAGAGAGTGGTCTTCATGACATGTGATGAACGAATATCATATATACAAATGCTCTATGGACATTTCTCAAGCTAATGGAATAGAGGCCAGTGAAATACAATTTAGTATAGTTAGCTGATATACTTCTTGGATGTAAAAGTTAGTTCTACTTTTAGAAGAATGACGTCTCTTCTCTCATGTCTCCACCTTGTCATGGAAAAGGAGCATGTACATTTTTGGACACAAGACCTATACCGTGTTAGACAGTTCAATGAGTAGGGGCCAGACATAGTGAGATACAAACCTTATATCCTGCACGAGTACTGGAGACAGCTAGGGGCTAAGAAGGGGAAACCTGATTGAGTCGCCTGTTTAAATCAAAAGCACAGAGCCACAAGTTTAACGAAACAGTAGAACATAATTTTGATAACTTGCTTTATCCCTCTGGAACACAGGGATGCAAAAAATAACCCCTTCCGAATTCTATTTTTGGTAGTCTTCTAGAGCTCTGTCAATGAGACTCAAGTTGAGATCCTGCTCTTCCCCTGTAGGTTTCAATCCAATGTGAGAATGGTTATATAATTAAGCGTCTGATTAGCGTAGTGGTAATGCACTCGCTTTTCACAGCAATGGTTCAGGGTTCAACTTCCATTACCAACACGCCCCAGTCACCCCACCTGTAAATGGATATTTGGTTTACTGTTAGATAAGGAAAAGGCAGCGGGGGAGGGAACTGGCCACGTCCCCTCATAAACAAGCTGTGGCGTAATACAAAAATGAAATCTCTAACAGTTCATCGCCGTCAGCATTGTCTGCTACGAGGCTACTTTCACATTATTAGGTCAAATTCTGCTGATGTGCCCTATCCTTCTCCACTTTCTCTCCTCAATTTCCAGCACTACTGGTTATTGCTGTATTCTGAGCCATAAATCTACATTTGTTATTGTACCTGGATGGAGATGGTCCAAAGTAAATCATGGTTTGTTCCTTAATACTTGTCACCTTTAAGTAAAACTATTTATTCTTCTTTTAATTATCTGACCATAAATTTTTATGAGGTTTTTTTTGTTTGTTGTTTAATCTAATTTTCTTTGTACTGTTCACATTGGACAGGCAATCCCGTCGTTGTTGCTTCTACTGTAAGTCTATCTCTATTTCTTAATTTGTCTGATAAGGAAAACATAATCTGAAAATTAAAAAAAGAAGACTTACCTTATATTCTTTAATCTCTTCTAATAAAACCTCATCTGCAGCTCCTGCCATTTCAATCTTCTTGCTTCTCTCCAGCTTGCGGTTCAATTTTGCAACCTCCTCCTTCAAAAATAAAATACAAAACAAATAAGTAACCAAGATGCTGACATCTCATCAATGCTAACTTACTTCATAAGTATTGTGAGGAACTACTAAATAGCAAAACACAATAAAATGGCTTGGTCTGATCTGATTACTGGGCATGATGAAGACTAAGTAGCAGATGGACAGATAACTGAAATATAATGACACAAGCTTACAGTAATCGAAGCAACCAAGAGAGGTCCAAACAATGCTTCACAGTAAAAGTCAGGGGATCAAGATGCTGAGCAGCACATGAGCTGCAGTGGTCAGCGACTCATAGCTGACTGCTAGCGTCAGGGCCAGCGAACCAGAGCTGCCAAGACCCTTCTACACCTCCACGCGGTGATCCTGGATAACAGGCTGCAGTAGAGCAGACTGGCTAAGGAGAAGGGATCAATGATGGAATGCTAACCGGGTACTCAAAAAGTGCTTGCTGAAGTCGGATGTGTTGGACCGAAAGGTGCAAATATAGCAGTCAAGCTGTAAACTACGACACAACGCATTCCGTTCTCTGGACTACATTCTGGTACTTAAGTCCTTTCAGGGTTTGGTAGTGGGAGATTGAGAATGAACGAAGCCAAGCCAAGCCAGTAAAAGTCAGAATGTGATGCTCTTGCTTACATGTCACGGTTCTGAGCCAAAGAGGAGGACAGACTTTACAGTAGATTAATCTATTTTCCTTGGAGAAAGCTACAGATTTCCACATTTGACAATGACAGTTTCAAGTAAATTTGGCTTTGTAAACACTATCATCCTTTTTCGAGCATGTCATCAGAAGAGACAGGTTGGAATACACGGTGACAACGGGCAGACTCAGTGGCAAGATGGAGACAAAGAGTTAAAATATAAGACAGCTTGAGGGCTTGGTATGGGAGGCGATCAATGGTGGAACTCATAATCGTCACACGCCATCCGGCGGGCACTTAATGATGATGAAACCCTAAGAATGAAAACCTGGTTTGTTCCTCGATCTTTGCCACAGCCTTTTTCCAATTCGGTAAGCACTGCACTTTAACAATGTTCTGGACATTAACCCTTTACAGCTTGTTTTGCCAAGAATCGGTTGCCAAACCGAATTCCGAATACATTAGTTACATTATGTCATTTAGTTTGAGGAATTTCACCCTTTGATGTCACCTACAATATGGCTTATGATTCATGCATGCGTAAGATGTGTGTTTTTATTTTTTTTGCGTTCGCCTTATTTCTCTAATCCCCAAGGCGGTGTGCGTTGCACTGTGGTTTTTATTTGCGTCTGTCGGCCCAGTGCATTCGACTTCAGCATTCAATTTATGTAAGGGTCTGCTTCCTCCTGCATTTTCTAAGGGTTTGCTTCCCCGGGGTAACGGCCGGTGTTGTGATGGGGATCGAACCCAGCACCTTTTGGTTGTCAGCCGTGTCACTTAACCACTAGCCCACGCGGTCCCCAAGCTGTCGTTTAACATAGTTATTTCTGATAGATACGTCATAAAGTGGCAAAGTTTGAGAGGTCAAGGATTTATTGCAAGGAAGGTTGAACTTCAAGACCCAAAAAATTATTTATAATTTTCTCTTCTTTGGACGCATCCTGAGGTATACTGAAGGTCTTTAAAGAAAGCAGTGGTCCACATGAGGTCATCGGTATCTCTAAATAGCTTTCTTGGATTGGAACTGGAGATGGCCAAGTGTGCTTTCTCTGTAACTCGTATATTGGACACTTCTTCAGCAGATGTTCAGCATTCATTTTATCAGTGCCACAGACACATTCATCGGTATGTCTAATGAGGTCATTTATATAGATGAAGAAAGGGATGCAGTTTAGAGGAGAGCCCTGTGGCAGTCCTCCTTCTAACATTCTTGTTCTTGATGTTGCATATGCAAAGTTGGTATTAATGTTTATGTTGGTCTGGAAGGCCTGGATCCATTTTATCATCTTTCCTTCTATTCCCATTTTCCTTATTTTCATCAAAAGGCCTTTCCTCCAGACTCTGTCATACGCCTGCTGTAGATCAATAAATGCTGCTAGTGTGTTTTTTCCATCTTGAATCCATCCATACATGCTGTGTAAGCCTAAAGAGGGGAACATCAGTGCTGTGTTCACATCCAAACCCTGCCTGGTTTCTATCAAGGAGGGTTTTGCTTTCCAGCTACCAATATAGTCTGTTGTTTACCATTCTTTCAACCACTTTAACTAAACATGAGGTGAGCGACACAGGTCTATAGCTTCCAGGTGTTCCTGGTTGTTTCCCTTTCTTCAGTATGGGTTTGATAGTTGCTGATAGCCATATTGATGGCAACTGTCCTTCGTCAAAATAAAAGTACCTCTTTTGCCTTTGGTCCTAATTTACTTATCATCTCATTTTTAACTATCTGGTCCTGTTGTTTTATTTTTTGCCAGTTCCTCATAGTTCTGCTCAGTTCTTGTGAAGTGAAGTGATTTTTATTGGTGGAGTCGATGTTAAAGTAGTCCTATAAAAGTGCTTTATCTAGCAGTTTTCTTGGTTGTGCTTTATTCACTCTAGCGTAAAATTTGTTAAAGATCTCAGCTTTTTTGGTGTTTGATTCCATTTTGTCCCATCAAACTTTGATTGAGACAAAGAAGACATGGATTAGTAAGAAGGACATTGAGGGTTTTAAAGCAGAAATACTCATGACATCATGAGTATTAAATTGGGGAGGGGGGTAGGCCCATATTTTACCATCAGCATTAATGACACTGAAGGCTTGCTTCATCCTAATATACTTGGAGGCTGTGTGGCCTAGATGTGAAGCGTCCGTTTCACAATCCCAACGCACCTGGTTTGAATCACGCTCGTGTCCAGTTTGGTAGACATGGGTTTGTTTTTTCCGCTCCTCCACATACAGAAAGTAATGGCAACCTACTGTACCGCACACTTGCCAAGAAACTTATAAGTCAAATAGGTTGGCGGTTGTAAGAAGCTACGTTCTGCACAGCACAAGTTACTTACTTTAGTGGAGCATGTAGCCTAATTGATAGAGAGCTGACTTGCTAAGAATGGAACTACACAGCGTCATTCAAAATCATTGACGGACATATACAAATCCGGACGTGGTTTGTTCCTGGTATTAATGCTTCTGCAGTAGACCCAGCTGGAAATGGGTACCTGTCATATGAGTTGGGGAAGGTATAAACAGCAAGTAAGGGAACTGGCCACCCCACCTCACATAGGCTGTGCCGTAGTCCATGAAGAGTTATCTTCATCCCCAACCGCAATTGTTGCCATGGACCCAGCTTTATCTAATATGTAGTTTAATTATGAATACTTAATGTCACAGTTTTATTATGTGTCTTAAAATGCTTAGATCGCAATTTTGGCTCAATTTGTTTAATATTAATTTATTTTATTAAAAAAAAATTTAAAAAAAAAAAACTATTTGTCATACAGAGTTGCAGTATTTGCCCCAGACTGAAAGAAACAATTAGAAAAAATTATACAGGACTGGAAATGGTTAATTTTGGTTGTGTACTTTTGTAATTTTTATCACTTGTTATCCTTTTGTGTGCCAGGACTCAATGTCAGGTGTCATATGCTGTTCAAGAGTCCACCTCATGTCCAAGCAGTGTATCAGGAGATGGCTGTGGTGTAGCAGCCTGGCCAATGAGATGGGGATCAACACTGTGATCCCCATAGTGATGAAACTACAGAAAAGCCTAGCATAGCAGTACTTCCAGGAGGGCTTAGACTCACCTTCTTCAGCATGCCTCAGGATATAAGAAGAGCCACTGTAACATGCGACCATATAAAAAAAACTGCCATACGAGCAGCTTCTACAACTACCTGCATCCGTTTGTATTTAAAAACTTCTTGCTCCAGGGATGCAGTCTTCTCAGCCACTGCAACCTGTGCCTCCTTGAGCTGAGCCTGGTACTTGTCTAGATGCAGTTTGAGGTCAGCTGCTGTCTGTGAGCTTTCTACTGCCTTCCTCTTGTGCATTTCCATTGCCTGCTGTGTCAGCCTGAACGTGATCAAATATTTTTGAATTAGGTCAATATGCAGTTTCATATTCGGGCTGGTGTACGAAAATATTGTGTACTATCTCCTTGACTGTTTATCATATATACAGACGCAATATGTAAAAAAACACCAGCATTAGTAAGGGAAACAACCTCAGTGATCACTGAAATTAACTTCTCTTTGCTGATGTCCAAGCAATAATGGCAACCTCAGAAAAACAACTGCAGAAACATATCAACAATCTTAATGAGTTCTCTGCGGATTATGGTATGAAAACCAACGTAAACAAACAAAACAAAGTCATGACGATTGCAAGAAAAGAAACAAAAACAAATATATTTATAAAAAATCAACAAGTGAAACAGGTAAAAAATGTCACATACCTGGGTAATATAATCTCAGCAGATGGTAAAGTAGACACTAAAATCTAACACAGATGTAATAGAGCAAGTCAAATCATTCTGCAAATGTCTCCGATATTACAATGTAAATTCGAGACAACGGATACAACAAGAATGCTATACAACACAATATTCCTACTCACATTGTGCCATCATTGCCAAAATTGGACATTGACAAGCAAAGCTAAAAGAAACATTGTAACAGCAGAGATGAAATGCCTATGCAGAATGCTTGGAGTAACAATAATGGATAGAATCAGAAACAAAGGTATTAGGAGACTAGTAGGTACACAACCAGTGTTAGAACTCTTAAAGAAACAACAAACCAAAGGGCTCGGCCACATGACACGTCAAACACCAGAAAGTATCCCTCAGAAAGCAGTCCTATACAGGTACAATGGATACAAAGTCAAGGGCCAACCATGCAAACGATGGATAACAGAAATAATAGAAGCAGTTAAGCTCATCATGTACGAAGCATACAACAGGGATCGGTCAAGAAACATCTTCATAACCTGACGCTGAATAGCACAAGTAGGTTACAGGCAAAAAAACAGTTTTGCTAGCAATAAGTAAGGTTGTCGCCTCCTGATTACCAAGAATATGAATTATTCCTTCTTTTATCTGTATAATATATGAGCGTTGTAGGCAAAGTTTATGCCCACATATTACTAAACAGGTTGAGACTGCTCGCGGACAGGGTGTACTCAGAATACCAGTGTGACTTTAGAGTAGGTAGACCAACAATGGCTATGATTTTCTCTCTTCATCAAATCCAGGAGAAGTGCAGAGAACAACTTGGTTAGTAGAAAAGGTCTATTCAAACTCCTCGAGTGGTAGAAAATATACCAGGTATTGGAATCAAAAACTGCCAGACTGAAAAAGAAAGGAGAGATACTACCCTAAGCTTTATATCGAAAAACTACCCAAGCATGGACTGGACCCATGCATACACCGACGGTTCTGTAACAAACACTACACAGAACAGAGGGGCAGGAGCATTCCTGAACCTACCAAATGGCAGAAAAATAACACTGTCATTCGCTACTGGTAAGTACACAAGCAATTTCAGAGCGGAGGCAGAGGCACTGAGGGCGGCAGTGGAAGAAATGGTGACACATAAAGAAAATGAAAGCCATACAGTCCTGCTTACAGATGCTCTGGCCGTAGTCACAGCGCTAAAAAGCCAGAAAAACACTGAGCTTAATGACTTAAGAGCAGTGCTCTGTCAACTATGCCAGCAGTTCGCACCAAAAAGGGTAGTGGAACAGTGGGTCCCATCACACTGCAACATCCAAGGCAACGGGGAGGCAGACAGACTGGCAAAAGAAGGTGCAAGACTACCACAAACAGATACTAGTATGACGTACGAAGAGTTAAAACGGCTTATTAAAGCCAGATACATGACCAAATGGGAAACTGAACATACCGGCTACACCAAAAACGATGCCTTTTACCAGTTGAACAGAAGAGAGCAGGTCGTTGTCTTCAGACTTCGCACTGGCCACAATAGACTGAGGTACCACCTATTCAACAAATTGAAGATAGGTGGTATCGACGAATGCCCATGTGGTACCGGGAAAATGACAGCTGAGCATTTGCTGCAGAACTGCCCGACATACGAGGATCGGAGAGAGCAGATGTGGCCATCACCAGTAGAACCACAAGACAAGCTCTATGGCAGTGTCGACAGCCTCAGGATGACCGCCGCTTTTTTCGAAAAAATAATGGTTACTGTCTGACTGCGTACGATGAAGAAGAAGAAGAAACTCCTCGAGAAGATCGGTAGTCCCACAAAACTGCGTAGCATGATAATTTCTTTTCACACTGATATGAAGGGCTCATTTCTATATGATGGATCATCTTCAAACTCTTTTCCCATCAAGAGTGGAGTGAAGAAGGGATGTGTGCTCAAGCCGACCCTCTTTGGGATCATCTTCTCCATGCTCCTATCCTACACTTATGACAAGTCAGTGGATGGTGTTTATCTGTTATCTGCACACCAGGTCAGATGGGCGACTGTTTAACCTGTCCCGAATGCATGTGAGGACCAAGTTGAGGACGGTGCTCATTAGGGTGATGCTATATGCGGATGATGCAGTTCTAGTGACAAATACTGAGGAGGCCCTGGGAGACAGAACCGCTGAGGGGTGCAAGCAGTTTGGGATCACCATAAGCCTGGAAAAGACAAAAGTCTGCGCACAGGGCATTACCACTATGCCATCCATAAAGATTGATGGAGTCTCTCTGGAGGTCCTCAACAGTTTCACTTATCTGAGATCTGCCATCAGCAACACTCTCTCGCTCGAGAAGGAGATAGACAGTAGGCTTAGCAGGGCAAGTACCACCATGGCCCGCCTGATGAAGAGAGTCTGGGAGAACACTGTGCTGTCTCACTACACCAAGGTCCGGGTCTATCAGACCTGCGTTCTCGGCACTTTCATGTATGGAAGCGAGACTTGGAGCACTTACACTAAACAGGAACGGTGGCTCAACACCTTTCACGTGAGGTGTCTACGGAGTGTATTGGGGATTTGGTGGCAAGAGAGAGTGCCGCATAATACGGTCTTACAGAGAGCAAACATTCACAGCTTGCACTCGATGTTGAGCCAGCGACGTCTTCGATGGTTGGAACATGTTTATCGCATGGAAGATGAGAAGAAGCCAAAGGATATCCTTTAATGGACAGCTGGCTATTGGAGTTAGAAGAATCGGCTATCCTACACTGCCATTCAAGGATGTATGCAAGAGGGAAATGAAATCATGCGACATCCCATCTGAGGGTTGGGGAAAATATGCTCAGGAGCAAGGTATCTGGAGACAGTCAGTTGGAGGGGCATAGTGACTGCTGGCCTGCATATATGCTTCTGGCTGCAGAGAAAATAGAAAGGCTGAAGAGATCAAGGAACAACCTGGCAAGCCAGCCTTAGCATGGTTGTACGATCTGTGGCAGAAACTTTCGCTCGTGGATCAGCCTTTACAGCCATAGCAGACAGTGTCGAAATACAGGAGACAGAGCTGGACAAAACTCACAGGTCGCCACGCGCATGGTCTATAGAGACTGAGATGCCTATAATGATATAGGGTATTTATACATGTCAAACTGCACTTACTAAGTTGCTCCTCTTCTACTATGGGGTGTCCATTTTGGAGTCCCATTACAGGAGAAGGATCATGAGCTGACCAGAAGTAGAACAACATTACCACAACCATTAATTAGTGCAGCACTACATACCTGCAAGTAGATCCTGAGAAACAATTATAGACAGGAATGGTTAAACCAGTGAGTTACATCCCAGATAGACTGAATATATTTTAGACACCAAGCAAAACCAGATCCCCAGGACCCATCAATTGCAAAGAAGTGAAGAGAGTTTGATCTTCAAGCTGAGAACAAGCTATGTCCCTCTCCAATAAATATCTGAATAGAACAGATCCACTGCATGAACCAAATTACAGATTCTGTGACCACCATGAGGAAACATCTCCTAACCCTGGAAACAGGGCTAACTTACCTGCAAAACCAGCTGCTCCCACTGCACTTACACCCAACACATCACCACAATAACTGAGGAAGACATGTGCTTTTGTCCAGGAGACATTGACTGTCAAGAGCTACCAGTCCACAGCTAAAGGGATTATGTTATAAACACCCTGGAGTGTAGCAGACATCCTTCAGAGGGAAGGTCAGACTCATATCTGCTGTCTTCCTCATGAATTTGTTCCATCTTGTCTGTGGTCCTAAAGGGGTTATATCATACACATCCTGGAGTGTAAGTAGACATCCTCCAGACGGAAGGTCAGACTCTTATATCTGCTGTCTTCATCCTGAATTTGTTCCATCTTGTTCTCGATCCTTCAGAGATGGGTCTATGCTGTCACCCCACAGACTTTGGGTCATCTCGAGGATCTGGATCACTGGCTATTGTATTCCCATAATTGTCACAGTAGCTGGTCTTCTTTCTTTCTGCAGAAATGCCTGAACCATCATAGTTGAGATTGCTAGAGTCTGAAGCTTTCTTTCTGCAGAAATGCCTGAACCATCATAGTTGAGATTGCTAGAGTCTGAAGCTTTCTTTCTGCAGAAATGCCTGAACCATCATAGTTGAGATTGCTAGAGTCTGAAGCTTTCTTTCTGCAGAAATGCCTGAACCATCATAGTTGAGATTGCTAGAGTCTGAAGCTTTCTTTCTGCAGAAATGCCTGAACCATCATAGTTGAGATTGCTAGAGTCTGAAGCTTTCTTTCTGCAGAAATGCCTGAACCATCATAGTTGAGATTGCTAGAGTCTGAAGCTTTCTTTCTGCAGAAATGCCTGAACCATCATAGTTGAGATTACTAGAGTCTGAAGCTTTCTTTCTGCAGAAATGCCTGAACCATCATAGTTTAGATTGCTAGAGTCTGAAGCTTTCTTTCTGCAGAAATGCCTGAACCATCATAGTTGAGATTGCTAGAGTCTGAAGCTTTCTTTCTGCAGAAATGCCTGAACCATCATAGTTGAGATTGCTAGAGTCTGAAGCTTTCTTTCTGCAGAAATGCCTGAACCATCATAGTTGAGATTGCTAGAGTCTGAAGCTTTCTTTCTGCAGAAATGCCTGAACCATCATAGTTGAGATTGCTAGAGTCTGAAGCTTTCTTTCTGCAGAAATGCCTGAACCATCATAGTTGAGATTGCTAGAGTCTGAAGCTTTCTTTCTGCAGAAATGCCTGAACCATCATAGTTGAGATTGCTAGAGTCTGAAGCTTTCTTTCTGCAGAAATGCCTGAACCATCATAGTTGAGATTGCTAGAGTCTGAAGCTTTCTTTCTGCAGAAATGCCTGAACCATCATAGTTGAGATTGCTAGAGTCTGAAGAGGCTGTGTTTCAAGATGTATTGTCTGATTGTGGACCATGTATCTTCTTGTTATTTGGACCACCTTTCTTAACTACCTCATTTCCGATTTTGAGCTGGCTTTGTCAGTTGTGGTTATTGCTGTGGCTCATCATGAGTCATGGACAGGTACAAAGGTGAAGTGGTATACAGCGATCTTTGTTTTCTTTCTTTATTTCTCTTTTGTTGAAGAAACCTTTAATTATAGCACGGAAAAGTGTGACACTCTTCACGTGGTCAACTCTTCTGTATGGTGTATTACAGCTCCAAGTTATCTGAACTAGACTACAACCTGTACTAAATGATAATCTGTACACCAGACAAATTTAAACATATAGGAAAACAAAAACTGTTGGTGAAAAAAGTGCACAACTGTATATTTTTGTGTGCATGTGCAAAACAATGAGCACAAATTTGTAGGTTTTAAACCTGGGAACAAAGAATGTGTCTACTGCAACCATCCAAGCATATAGTAAAAGGCAGTTAGAAAGGGGTGTGTTTGGGGGCTAGTAACCTCATTCTGTAATAAAGTTGCTAAAGAAACCACCATATTCAGGGAAGGGGGGTGAGGAGAAGAGGGAAAGGAGAGAGAAGAAAAAATAACTGCAATTATGGCTTCATGATATATGCTCCCATAATACATCTTGCATCCTGCCGGGTAGTGTATAGTGCAAGTTCTCATTGTTCTATGCTTCATAAGGAATGTTGGGGAGACAAAATATCATTATGGCTTGGCTTCGTTCATTCTCAATCTCCCGCTACCAAACCCTGAAACGGCTCAAGTAGCAGAATGTAGTCCAGAGAACGGAATGCATTGTGTCGTAGTTTACAGCTTGATTGCGATATTTGCACCTTTTGGTCCACTACATCCGACTTCAGCAAGCATTTTTTAGTACCGGGTTAGCATTCCCTCTTCGATCCCTTCTCCTGAGCCAGTCTGCCCTGCTGCAGCCTGTTATCCAGGACCACCGCGTGGAGGCGTAGAAGAGTCTTGGCAGCTCTGGTTCGCTGGCCCTGACGCTAGCAGTCAGCTATATGTTGCTGACCACTGCAGCTCATGCGCTGCTCAGCATCTTGATCCCAAAATATCATTATTATATATAATAATTCTGTCATGTGGCCCTCTGGGGTCCTTACTGACGAGGAAAGAATAGGGCCACTGCGCCCCACGCATGTCATAAAAAGCCAATGAAGAAGGGGTTAGTAATCTCACCATGTAAAACAAATTGTTACAGAATGCACTGTAAAAGCACACAAAGTGCTTTGGCGCAGGCTTCCTGTAAGAAACCTCCTATGGTTTGCAAGAAGTGAAATGGAGATGGTTAATAGAGGGTGCTTTAGGTAAAAGCCCTATCTCAGACTTTCATTCTTATTTTTCTATATTATTTTTTATATGGATGTCATGCTGTTTACACAGAGGCTGCGATATTTGTGCCTTTCAGCTTGATACATCCCGTTTCCGCTGCTATTATTGGGAACCGGATTTGCCATCCCACTCTGATCCCTATTCTCTTAGTCAGACTACACTAGTGCAGCCTGTTTCTAGGGCCGCCGTTTGGAGGGAGAATAGGGTCTTTCCAGCTCTGGTTCACTGATGCAAGCTGCCAAGCTATGAGTCGCTGGCTGCTGTCAAATCTTTCAGAAATAAAACCACACTTTCATCAATGTTAATGTAATTTGGGATGTCACCTTTTGGTAGTACCTTTAGTGTAGGAGCTGTCATAGCCTTTTCAGGGCAGCCCGCCCACCTTTGGTCCAAATTGATATCCAGCTCTTATATATTGCTCCTCACAGCTGTTAGAATAAAACAGTACCCTCCTCCCGAATGACTGTGACAGGCTGGCTAATCCAGATCCAGGTGAAGGTAGCCGAATGATTATCAACCTTTCGTAAATTTGAGCCTGTCTACTTATTCATGTGATGACTGGATTCGATGTGTTAGTAGATGGATATGACGACAATTAACAGCAATGCACTGAGTAGTGAAAGGAACATGGCAAGCCACAGTCGTCTACTGCAGCTGACTCCAGTCGTCTACTGCAGCTGACTCCAGTCGTCTACTGCAGCTGACTCCAGTCGTCTTGTCTTACCACTGGTTTCAAGTGGGCTCAGATGAGAGAGTTTGATCAGCGAATTGTGCAACTCTTTCTCACTATAATCCAAATCATAGCCCAAGTCACTCTATCCCCTAATTTGCACTCATAGACAAACAACATATTGTTATTTCAAAGAATGAACAGAGAGTAGTCTTTATCCCATCATCCATGACAGATGAACGAAAGAGCAATCATTTTTAACCTGCACAATATAAAAAGAAATGTGTTAGTCTATTTGTTCCAGACATTTTTAAGCGCACAGTACATAATACTTGTTGTTTCTTACACCTCCAATGAGTGGGTCTACTCTTTTGTGCGTTTTGAAAAGGACGTTAAGTGGCAGGTTGCAGAAGCTTTCCTCACACCGTGAGCGTGCTGATGAAGGCTCGAGCAGCTTAATAGTCCACTGAGTTGGGACAATTGCTTATGGAGGGTGGTTAACCGATGTGCGAGCTTATCTCAATAGACTCAAACACTAGAACAAAGTAGAACCACAGCCTGTTAGGTGCCATCTATGCTTCTTTAAACAAACCACCTAACCATGGTTGGTGTTATGCCATGTCATAGTTAGTCAGTCACATCTTACGACATGCTGTCTGTGAGACAGTGGTGCTATTCTTGTCCTTGTCATACACAAAGGCCCCGGCAGACCCCTCGGGACAGTCTTCCTTTAATACATAATACTTAATTTTATACTTATTTGTCACAGATCAACGACCCGCAGACCAGAATTTGAGTATCAGACTTACCCCTGTTCTTTCTCCACAATGGACAGATTGTTCTGTAAAACTCTCTCCTTATCTTCCAAACTACGCACCACCATATTCTGAGCTTCAACTTGTGTCTGCAATGTAGCCACCTGTTCTGTGAGGACATCCTTCTCTTCTCTCAATAGTTTCTGGATCTGATTTGACTTGATTCGCTGTGAGTGAATGAAACCATGTTCAAGCTATTATGTTTTCATCCTTAGGTTAATCATAGAGGTTGAAGATGCAGCAGCAATAAATGAGCTGACAGCAGTCAACGACGCACAGCTGACTGCTTGCATCAGGATCAGTGACCCTTGACCAAGAGCCTATTTGCAACCATGCAGCCTAGCTAAGCGATTAGGGATCGAAGAGGGAAGGCAAACTCAGTTTTTAAAATGCTATACTGAAATTGGATGTGTCGGACTGAAATACGCAGATATTACAACCTCACTGTAAACTGCAACACAACGTCATAAACGTTCTTTTCAAGACCAATGCATAGAATGTTAATCACAAAATATCTGATGTCGTTCTTCTTCAGTGTTTGCTCTGAAAAGGGTGTTTGCGATGTTGTATTGTAGCTTACAGTGAGGCTGTGATATCTGCGCCTCTTGACCCGATTCATCCAATTTTAGCACATCATTTCTGGGTAGGATGGGATGGACACAGTGGTATCGAGGTAAGGTGTTCGTCTCGAGTGCTGCGGTTTGCAGGTTGAAATCACGGTGGAGACTGGGATTTTTTCTTGTGGATCATCCGGTAAAAATTGTCCCTGATCTCTGAGTAGTGAGATAAGACACCCATGTGTAGTAGCGCGCACATTAAAAATCCCTCAGCAGTTGGAAATCAGAAAGAGCAGGCTTAACGGCCGCTGCAAGGGCAAATTCAAGTTAAAAATCTACTCAAATTATTCTAGGGATTCTTGCCTAACAGAGAATATGTCGCAAAAAAAGGAACTGCATGGCTATAACATCAGGTTTTGGTTTTGTGGTTAGCGGAGTGGCATAGATGGCGCATGACAGACTGCGGGTCTACCTTGCTCTAATTTACGCTTCCACCACCGCCAGTCAAAAAAATAAGCAATCATATGTTCCAGGGGCGACCAACCTAATGGTTGGTAACAGATACTGGGATTGACCTAACAAGTCACCAGCGGATTTTCACCTGTCAAAAAAATATGAAATAAAGGAGGTCAAACCCCATGACGTCTAACAACACAAGAGGACTGAAGATAGATAGACAGATTTCTGGGATGAGGGGGGGGGGGGGGGGGGGGTGGTGTGTGTGTGTATGTGTTACCTTTTCCTTTTGATTCATAATCTCTTAGCCAGGCTGCATAGTTGCAGTCTTTTTCCACTGCCATCCCTTGGAGGTGGAACAGGGTCTTGGTCAATTATGGGTCACTGACCCTGAAGCAAGAAACCAGCTACGAGTCACTGGCCTCTGCTGTCAGCTCATTCGCTGCTGCATCTTTGACCCCATATATCTATGTTGATACGTGAAAGTATTATGTCCTCTTTGCAGATTCTTATCACACAGACAAGTGAACACCAGATCAGTACCGAGGAGAAACAAATGGGAACTATGTAACCTTCCAAGAATGCAGCACAAGGTGACTTGAGAGAGGTGTGCATGGAGCTTGCAAACTCATCATGTTAAGCGAATTACTACAGAAACCATCACCCGAGTGTTAGCGGGGACCGAAAGTAAAGCAAAGTAACACTATAACCTGCCAAGCATGATGTAAGAGATACCTAAGGAGGGCTGAGCATGGGAATGACTACCCCATTCTATAGAAACTTTAGACCATAAAAATGTCAACAGATATGGACAGGTCAACATTTGATGACTAGGCTTATTATGCTCCACAGGCAGCTGAAAAGATTTCTATTCTGCAGAAGCCACTACTGCAAAAGTGTTTGCCAGTGCTTTAATACAGACTCCCTGCAAGGTGGCCAGCTGACGTGGTTATCCTATGCTTGATATGAGGTGAAAAGACAAGGGATGGACAGGTAGTAAAACTCCACCTGCATTATTCATCATTGGCAGAACCGAGGAAGTGCGTTATGTTATGTAACACAGAACCAGCATTACTGAACCCCAGGCAGACTGTCTGTGAAATGGTGACTAATACTCAATACAGTAACATGCTAGTGAACAGGTTGAAACACACAATACGATCGAAACGCTGGGGACTTCTCTCAAAAGACGTATTGCTGCTGCATGACATTGTCCATCCACATACGGCTGCGCATACAGTGGATACAGTTCGCGCTCTAACATTTGAGGTCTTAAAACATCCAGGATACAGTTCTGACTTGATGCCATCACTTGCTTGTCTCCTTGAACAAACATTTGCGGGGTCAGAGGTTTGCAGATGAAAACGTGGTAAAGAAGGCGGCACAAAATTGATTAAAGGTTACACCAAAATCTTTTTTTCAAAAGAGGGCATCCACAAGATAAGTGAACAGGTGGATGAAGTGTGTTGCCAGACACAAAAAAACTTCTGGATCGTGCTCTTGAAAAAATGTTATTAATAAAATTGCTGTTATTTAATTAATGTCCCTCGTATATTCGGTGGTCAAAATTGTTAGTATAGAAGACTCTCCAACACACAACATTGTACACAGTGCCAAGAGCCTAATGAATTTGAAACAAAACTCTAGAAACAAAATCCCAAATATTGATTGAATTGCTCGTACTCTGTCAACTATGCCAGCAGTCCGCACCAAAAAGGGTAGTGGTGCAGTGGGTTCCATCCCACTGCAACATCCAAGGCAACGAGAAGGCAGACAGACTGGCAAAAGAAGGTGCAAAACTACCACAACCAGATACTAGTATGACATACGAAGAGTCAAAACGGCTTATTAGAGCTAGATACATGACCAAATGGGAAACAGAACATACTGGCTACACAAAAAAACGATGCCTATTACCAGTTGAACAGAAGAGAGCAGGTCGTGTGGTCTTCAGACTTTGCACTGGCCACAATAGACTGAGGTACCACCTATTCAACAAATTGAAGATAGGTGGCACTGACGAATGCCCGTGTGGTACCGGGAAAATGACCGCTGAGCATTTGCTGCAAAACTGCCCGACATACGAGGATCAGAGAGAGCAGATGTGGCCATCACCAGTGGCAACACTAGACAAGCTCTATGGCAGTGTCGACAGCCTCAGGATGACCGCTGCTTTTTTCGAAAAAATAAAGGTTGATGCCTGACTGCGTACGATGAAGAAGAAGAAGATTGAATTGCTCCAAGTGAAGCATAGCACCAGCACTACAACTGGCCCATATACAATTAGCCTGTATCCAAACATTAAGGAGGTGGTTTCATACAACTGTTCTACATGATGAGGTTGCTAGCCCCATTCATAACCTTCTTTAGTTATCTTTTACAGTATGCTTGGAAGGTTAGAGTTGTTCTACTCTTTCCACATATAGAGTTCTACTTGGGTGACAGGAACTATTTTTACCTTTCCTATTGAACAGCTCACCTCTGACATCAGCTTAAAATTAGCATCATCCTTCTCCCTCAGCTGCTGCAGCAGCCTGGTGTTTTGCTCCTGCATGTCCTCGAATGCTTGCCCAGTCACATCCAGGTCGTTCAGTAGTCCTTCTTCTCTCTGTGTGTAGGAGGCATTAGTATATTGTTAGTATATTAGGCATGTAAAAACATGGATAGATTTGGTTCAGATACTGTGCTTGAACAAAAACAAGAACAAACCTACGTCACGACTAAAAGATCCTCATCATGGACAACACACATTAGAACAACTTAACACATCACAGAAGCATTGGTGAGACATAAGATAGAAATATGAACACATAAAAAGATCATTAGCTCAGCATAGGTGTGGATGTCAGTTATGTTGGACGGAAGTAAAAAGGCTAGCCAGGAAAGTATGTCAAGTGCAAAATGGGCCAGATGAGCCAATAGAGGCCAAACAGGAAATGGCTACATGGTGGGAAGTGTCCTATAAAGAGGGATGAAGATGCTTAGCAGCGCATGAGCTGCAGCGGTCAGTGACCCATAGCTGACTGCTAGCGTCACGGCCAGCGAACCAGAGCTGCCAAGACCCTTCTACACATCCTAGCGGTGATCCTGGATAACCGGCTGCAACAGAGCAGACTGGCTAAGGAGAAGGGATAGAAGAGGGAATGCTAACCCAGTATTCAAAAAATGCTTGCTGACCGAAAGGTGCAAATATCGCAGTCAAGCTGTAAACTACGGCACAACACATTCCGTTCTCTGGACTACATTCTGCTACTTAATCCCTTTCAGGGTTCGGTAGCGGGAGATTGAGAACGGCCAAAGCCAAACACATAAAGATAACAAACAGTGAGAAGAAAAGCAAGTGAAATTGAACAACAAAGGTTATGTGAGGTAGAGATTAAGCAAAAATATGGAAAACATTGATGATGATCATCCAAGGAGCAGAGAAGGAGTGACTACGGCAAGGCAAGTATATGTCTAGTTTCACATCAATAGCAGCATAGGACCTCCATTACAGTTTGCCTACTTGCAGGAAGCCTGCAAAAAATCATAAAGTTATTGGTTGTTGTGGTAGTTTATTTAACATGATGAGGTTGCTAACTCCATGTACAACACTATGAGCTAAGATACAGCAGCGAATATGGACTGACATGGTCAGTGAACCATAGCTGACCAAGATCATATTTCGACTCCAAGTGGTAGCCCTGGAAATAGATGCAACAATGTAGTCTGGTTAACAGAAGAGGGATCAAAGAGAAAGGTAAACCTTGTTCTAACCTTTAGGACGCCACATCTTTTTTTACGAAAAATTTGCATCTTGCTTTCGTAGCTGACTTTCAAAATTTGTAACTTTACTGTTTGTTTGTCAATAAATATGATTTTCTTGTGTGTAGAGACACAACTGAATAAAGAACTTGTGGGTGTTATTGTTTTTGTTGTGTGTGTTAGTTTCTGAGATACAAAAAAGATGAAGTTGAAAATTTATGAAAATCTTGAAAAAAATTTGGACTCGGCCACTAGGCCTAGTCGCTTCAATAGAAAACCATGGAAAGCACAACAACGTATCAATACTGTGTTTACAATATCAACACAACTGTTAGTTTCCAATTCAAACGTAGTTCTTTCATCTAAACAAACAAAATAAACAGATCTACTCGATAAAGATTGTTCCCAACAACCTACTTCACCTTTCGCAAAAAGTCGCTTGCTCCAAACGGCGTATACAAAATTACAACTGTTCCAAAGCCATTTGTAATCTAACATACGATACTTTAACCGGCAAAATATCGTGTATATATGGTGACATATTCAGCATTTAAAAAATGGCTGTCGGGAGTGTCTCCGTAAAAAAAAAAAAATTATTTTTCCCGAACACCGTTTTTGTATGGAGCGTGAGTCTAGACATTCTTGACCAGTGCGCGCTAAAGGCTAAACAAAACCGTGCTGAAACAGGCTGTGTTGGGTTGAAAGGCACAGACACCTTGCTGTAAACTATAGCAGAATGTCCTTTTCAGGGCAAGCAGCGAAAAAGTACAGCACTACTTAGTCACCTTTGACGACATGCAAGCATGGGTGGTTGCCGTAACGACTGTGACAGAGATAAAAAAGGGCAATAGTGACACTGATTTCGTGTTATATGAGGTAGCTCACAGTGAGGTCTACCCCAGCTATTGTAGAAGACTCTACAATTCATAGCATTGCACACCTCACCATTCTTCTTTGTCTTTTCACCTTGAGGTGCAAAGGTCATCAACAAAATCTCTCCAAGAAGATTTTCTCCAATTCTTTCCAGCTTCTCCTTGTTTTTCTTGTATCGACCCTCTTCTCCGTGTTTTTTTGGGATTCCTTTGCCTCTTTTTCCCTAGGGTTCCATGACAAAGATTGTCTAGATTGCCAGCTTGGAGCTTTTGCAGTGGATTGCCTATCCAGCGCCACCTTCTTCCCAAGATTTCCTGTCCCACCTGTGTTCGTCATGTTCTCTCCCATTAGTTTTTGTTTGTAACTCCGACGAACCCCTGCAGTCCTGGAATCTTTCTCTGGGATTTGTTGATAAAACCAAGTAATCTCTTAATATTGAGTTTAGTCATTCGCCATGTTTCCGCCAAATTTAGAATGGCCGACTTCACATTGGAGTTGAAGGTCATTACTTTGGGATACCTCACCATTCACAGAGGTCAAAAGTTACTGTGCAGTAATGTTGATTGCAGGAAGGGAAAAGAAAGAAACATGTTTTTTTTGGTCTCCTGAATGGGGGTTCCCTCCAATATCCACACAGGGTACAAACAATGTCTGCTGTTTTGATCAAAGTGTTTGAATGGCAGAGCTGTTGGGGTTATGTCACCCATGACATGACTGACTGGGTAAGTAACATCACTTTCCACTCTACCAAGCTGTAAATCAGTGTGTACTCTGTTAGCGTTTGGGATCGTAGGGCAATGAGGAAGGGGACTAGTCATTCAATATCCCTAAACTTGCGACCCTATGAAGTGAAGACTCTAACACTTCATCCCCATTAACAGTACATGTTACAGGACTACCTTACCTGTAACATTTTAAGGAGCGATAATCAGCAGACAATTTTTCCACTTACTGCACATAGTCATTTGGTTGGCTGGACACAGACTTTGTGAAGTGAAGTGTCTAATTGATTGAATGGGCATAGGCTACATACAAATCTGATTTATTATTTACAAATTTGAAATGTTCTTTAGAGCTATGTCCTTGTAATTTAGCATTCTGCACTCTAGTTCTGTATTGTTATTTTTCATCCCGATCTTCCTGTACCGGGAGTGGGTAAGTTGCACGCCTGCTTACAACCCTCAATCTCCAACAAAAAGAAGATTCTATGGGCTTCCCAACCCTTTCAAGGCCACGCAGACACCCACACTGGGTCCTTCAGTGTGGCACATGAGCTGCTCCGGACATCTAAGACCTGTTATTGCTCAATATAGTGTGACTAAATGCAGCTTGCTCTAATAAGTTGCGGAGCTGTAAAATATTAACTATCATAAATCTCTGACCAACAATACAAAGTCAATAGAACAAGCAAGACACGCAACCTGTTTTTGATTGGCCAAATTTTTTTGAAGCTCCGTAACTGTTTCCTCCATCTTTTTTATCTTCCTCATGGCATCATCGTCTGCCAGTTTTCTTCTATCTCTCCGCTCTGCTTCCTGCATACGCTTAATGTGAATTTTCAACTCCTCGATTTCTTGGCGAGCCTTCTTTTCAGCAGACATCAACTATAACACCAAAGCAAAGGATTATATGTTAGTAAGCGATTGAGCAAGACAAAAAAGGTTTATTTTGCACAAGACCTCAAAAGAGGCGCGTTAATTTCTTTAAATTGTTACTCCAATAAGAGCATAGGGCTATCACTGCAGTTCACTTCCTTAGTGCTGCGCTAAAGCTATTTCCTTCTTATTCTGTCCTCAGGAAAACGAGTTATTCACTCTTTCATTCCTGTATTATATGTGGCAATTTACGGGTGTGAGATATGGACTATAACACAAGCAATAGGAAAGAAAATGTGAGCGTTCGAAATACAATTGTTACAGAAGAATCCTAAAAATTTCTTGGATAAAGAAAGTGACAAATAATGCCATCCTAGAAGATATGAATGTTGAAAAAAAACTGGCTCTTAAAAAATGTTATATTTCGGAAATTGAATTTTTTCGGCCACGTCACGACGGACTGGAAAGAACGGTCCTGGAGGGTATGTACCTGGAAGGAGACGCAGGAGTTGACCAAGGCGAAGGTGGATACAAGATATCAGGGAAACTCTAAACAAGAACATGGAGCAGGCGGGAAGTTTGACTGCAGATCAAGATTTATATCGGCTGGCTGTGACGAGAGCGACGTTCTACAAAGGACATGCTACATGATGATGATGATTACAGATGGGGTATTGTTTCTAGAGTGCTCTTTCAGACCCAGAAGAATACTCCACACTATACAGGGTAGGGTGTTCAAACCCAAGAATAGGACAGTCTTCTATGTAGGGCAGGGTGTTCAAACCCTTCAGTTGGACAGTCTTTTGGAAAGGTTTGAACCGCACTGTTAGTCCCCTCATTTCTGTCACCTATAAGCTCTCATGGAAGGAAACCACTTGGACAATATATGAGCCTGCAGTGGTGGTTGCTATAGAACTGTGTCATAGATGATGAGACTGCCAGTCCCATGTACACCCTTTCCTTGTCACCTTTTACGACATGCACAGTAGCATGCAGGTGGTATATTTTGTCCTCCTCAACAAGGGGTTCCGGAATTCACAAAGGGGAAAATAACAGAGAAACATTGTAATTCAAATGGAAGAAGCTGAAGGTATTTCTATGTTTCAGGACCCTTTAAGGGGAACAAAGAATAGTAACACTGTAACCTAACAGGCATGAAACAAGAGGGTTGGACATGCTGATGGTTACAACACTCTGTAGAAACGAGATTGAAGACGCATAGCTCACTGCTTACGCTAAGAGTCAGCGAATCAGAGCTGACAAGACTTTATTCCACTTCCGAGTGGTGGCCCTGGAAAGAGTCTTCACCTGTGCAGTCTGGTTGAGAGAATAGGGATTGAAGAGTGGAAGGCAAACCTGATCCCAAAATTGCTATGCTGAAACGGGATGTCAGGTCAAAAGGCCAGATATTGCAGCCAACTACGACACAAGTAACAAAAATGTCCTTTTCAGGATGAACACAGAAGAAAGAAGAATCCCCGGGGTAGAAAAGGAGTGACTAATCAGTAGGAAACTAAATGTGATTTTTTGAGTGTAGCTCAGTTTGGTTTAGACATGTAAATGTACAGAAGTTGTGTTTAAAATACACCACATTTACTTCAGTCATCAGCTGTAAGATTTATCTTGTTTCTGAGTATTAAAATATTTTTTATGAAGTTGCTAACCTTTTGAACAGTGCCCCTTATTTGCCTTTAACAATATGCTTAGTAGGGAGACAGTGGTTTCTTCTACGTCTTTCTCCTTGAAATGGATGTTTGTAATGTTGTGGCGTAATTCACAATGAGGCTGTGACATCTTCGCCTTTTGGTTCGACAGATCCAATTTCAGCATGCAATTTTTTGGATAGGTTCGTATGCCCTTTTCTGTCCCTTATCTCTTAGTCAGGCTGCATTGCTGCAGTCTGTTTCCAGTGCTGCCACCTGAAGGCAGAAAAGGGTCTTGGTCAGTTATTGGTCACTGACCCTGATGCAAGCAGCCAGCTATGAGTTGCTTGCTGCTGTCAGGTCAATCCCTACTGTATCTTTGGCCCTGGACGATGCTTTAATTCTGTTGCTCTCCAATATTGGGATATATATTTATTTTTGGCCCTGAACAGTGCTTTCATACTTTTACTCTTCAATATTCGATTATATAGTACTGCCGAAGACCAATGTGTCGGACCAAAAGGTGCAACTATCGCAGTCAAACTGTAAACTAGCGACACAACACATTCCGTTCTCCGGACTTCATCCTGCAACTTAAAGCCCTGTTCATGGCTTAGTAGCGGGAGATTGAGAACGAACGCAGAAGATGGACAATATAGTTATCTTTGATCCTGGACAGTGGTTTAATTATTCTTGTACTTTCCAATATTGGACTATATAGTTATCTTTTTCTATGACCTATGCACTGAGATGAGCGACAGGCTTTGATTGACCAGGCCTAGTAAGCCGTAGGAAGTTTTACAATACCTACTACATACAGCCAAAGTTTCCGACAACAGACATTAACATATGCCTGTTTGAATACCAGGATTCCAAGCCAAAATTAGTCTGGAATATTTCTATAGCAAAAATGTGGTTAGTAGTGAAGGAGATTTGATGATGCTGAGTCCTGAGCTTGATGAGCTGAGGTCAACAAAAGTCAAGTTAGTCACATAGTAAATGCTGCCGATTTCAAGTGGGTTTTTTGCTTTCTTCCCTAACTCGTAATGTATCCATTTAGAGCTTGCGGGATGCGGCCAGCCCTGGACAAGTGAGCAGCACAAGTTTCACCGTCTAATTCATGCAGCTGCAGCAGTTAAGACTCATGCAGGGTCTAACTTCTTTATGTATATGTTGAGTCCGATATGTTCTATTCTAAGTTGGAAGATTATGCTCTGTTCCCTGGAATGCAATTTGTTGTCATTGTCATTTCTTTAAATATGGCACACATAGTAGACCCTTCAGTCGATTGATTCAGCCACACCTCTTTGGAGTTTTTTTTGTGTTTGCCTTATTTCTCTATTCCCCAAGGCGGTGTGCGTTGCACTGTTTTTATTTTGTGCCTGTCGGCTCAGTGCATCCGACTTCGGCATGCATTTTATGTAAGGGTCTGCTTCCTCCTGCATTTTCTTAGGGTCTGCTTCCCCGGTTAAAGGTTGGTGCTGTGATGGGATGCAAAGCCAGCATCTTCTGGTTGTGAGCCGTATCAATTAACCACTAGCTCCCCCCCCCAATGTAATTGTTTAGTCTGATACATTCTATCCTAATTTGGAAGATTATGCTCTGTTCCCTGCGTTGCAGTTTGTTGATGTTATCATTATCGTTTGGATGTGTCATTGTCATTTCTTTATACATTGCACACCCAGTAAACCCTTCTGCTTATTATTCTACTACAATAGGAAACCACCGCCGCAAGATTGCATAATCCTTTGGTGCGGTGAGTATTCCTACAAGAAGTTCACCTGCAGTGGTGATCTCATGATCTGACTGAAAAAAAAGGAATAATGATGATGATGATGATTCAAGATTGAATGCTCATAAAATGTACCTGGATTTTGTCTCTCTGTTCTTTTGGTGCAGCTTTATAAGTATCTAGCAAGAGTTTCAGCTCACGCACATTGTCCTGTGATTTCCTGGATACAATAACAAAAACATCTTTACACTGAATCATAAAAAAGCATAAATAAATACACAAAGAACATTCACATTTTTTAAAATGGAGCTTAAATGACATTGAGAATAGGTCTATAAAGTGGTTGAAAGCCATTAAAGTAATAGTAAACTATATGCAACAGAAGGGAATGTGATCATTAGAATCGTCCACCAAAATTGAAGATTAATTTTGAACCCTAGCAAGACTTTTTAGGGATCTCAGAGTTGAAACCATTGTTCTAGTGAGCAGAACAATGACAAAATCACAAGGAAAAACATCTCCTGGTGGTGCATCCTGCAACAAAGAAATTGAAGATGATATCTTCAGCAGGAAGACATAAAATTAAAAAAAAAACCCATGAAGCAAATAATTTGAAGGATATAATAGATTTGACAGCCAATATCTTATAAAGAATAATATAAATGAGAAGCCAAGCATTTCTTTAACCAATACTAACAGCGCAAAAAATCTTATAAATAATAATAACATAAATGAGGAACAACCAAGCATTTCTTTAACTAACACCAACACCACAAAACATCTTATAAATAATAATAACATAAATGAGGAACAACCAAGCATTTCTTTAACTAACACCAAAACCACAAAACATCTTATAAATAATAATAACATAAATGAGGAACAACCAAGCATTTCTTTAACTAACACCAACACTACAAAACATCTTATAGATAATAACATAAATGAGAAACCAATCATTTCTTTAACTAACACCAACACTACAAAACATCTTATAAATAATAACATAAATGAGTAGCCAAGCATTTCTTCAACCAACAGCACGGTACAGCAAACATCTTGCAAAGCAAACCTTACTTCAACTGGTTCCTTAAATCCTTCAAAAGTTCATTGTCATTCTTTCCATATTTGATGTCTCGATATTCTCCATCCTCATCATCTTCTCTTTTGATTGGCGTTGTTGGTATCTCCGATTCCTCTTTTTTGGCTATCTGCGCTGGTGTGGAACCTAAAAAGAAATATTTGGTTTACCTTGCTGATTTAAGAAAGTTATTGTACTGGCCCAAATATATAATGACCTGGCACATAAAGCAACTCTAAAGATTTGAAAGTATTTAACATGGAAAAACTGATGGTCCGGAATATTTTTCTTGTCTTTCTGCAATCCAGCCTTTAGGAAGCCTGCATCAAAGTACTTTCTATCCTTTTGTTAGTTGTGTTTTCTGTAGCAATTTGTTTTACACAATCAGGTTGCTAGACCCTTGAACAACTTTCCTTACTCGCATTTTACAACATGCATGAAAGTGCAGTGCTGCTTTTCTTTCCTCACCAGCAAGAGACCCAGGGATATACTCATAGGGGGTATGTGTGTGTCTCTCTAACTTCAGTATATTTTGAGGTAAAAACTTAACAAATTTGACAACTTAGAATCCTGGTATTCAAACATTTTTATCAGAAGATCCATGTGAAAAAATACCAGTCTCCACCGTGATTCGACCCCGCGACCTCCGGCATCCGAGACAGACACCGTACCTCAAGAGCACTGTCTCCCTGAGTCTCCTTTTAATGTGTGGTAATAATCGTCAATCTCCCTTAAAGGGCAATACAACAAACAAATGTTTAGTTAGTCCTGTAATGGTTGATTTATTTTATAATTACATCAAAACTATGGATATTTATTTTGTTCAGCTTTCAAACTGTTGATTAATTTTCTAGAGAATATTTGTTTGTGACAACACTCACAAAGACAAATATTTATCTGCACTCTTATTTTTTTGGGGTTGCGTTCACCTTATTTCTCTATTTTCCAAGGCGGTGAGCGTTGCACTACGGTTTTTATTTTGCGCCTGTTGGCCCAGTGCATCGGACTTCGGCATGCATTTTATGTAAGGGTCTGCTTCCTCCTGCATTTTCCAATGGTTCGCTTGCCCAGGGTAATGGCCGGTGCTGTGATAGGGAGCGAACCCAGCACCTTTGGATTGTGAGCCATGCCACTTAACCACACCGTTCCTTATCTGCACACTGAAATCATATATAACGAACAAAACGAACAAACAACAGAAAAGAAAGTGAAGTAATAGGCAGCCCAGAATCCGAACAGCAAACCTCCAGGTGACAGAGCAGCCTTGCCACAAGGGAGGGACCAGTGGGACACTCCAAAAAAAAGTGTCACAAGTCTTGTCTTTCAACATTTACAACCTTGGAATTTAGGCAATGTTTGACCCAGACGTATTTATAGACTCCATTACTTCCTATCATCAAGCATAGACAATACAGGTATTTAATGTTTGTGTCGCAGGTAGACAAACAATTAACAGTAGTAGTTTGATTAAAGAAGAGAATAAGTGGAAACTTCGAGGCAGTGGAAAGTTAAGTGATAGGCAGTCCAGAATTAGAACACTGGACCTCCAGCAGTGACATGAGTTACGGTACTTGACCAGCGGGTCCGCTCAAAAGAAGTCTAATAAGTTGTGTCAAATACTTGTAGATCACTTCACTTTCTTTTCTGTTGTTCGTTACATATGTTTTCAGAGTGCAGATACATACTTGTCTTTGTTCCAAACAAACATTCTTTAGAAAATAAATCTACAGTTTGAAAACTGACTAAATAAATATGTTTAGTCTTACACGATACTGGGGCCACCCCTAAACTTTGAACTTCCAACTAAAATATGTGGTCTGTGTTACTGTATGGCGCCAAAGTGTGGCATGCAACAGAGGCTGTTCTAGATAAGTACAGCCTTTACCACAACCAGATACTAGTGTGACCTACGAAGAGTCAAAAAGGCTTATTAGAGCTAGATACATGATCAAATGGGAAACAGAACATACTGGCTACACAAAAAATTATGCCTACTACCAGTTGAACAGAAGAGAGCAGGTCGTGGTCTTCAGACTTCGCACAGGCCACAATAGACTGAGGTACCACCTATTCAATAAATTGAAGATAGGTGGCACTGACGAATGCTCGTGTGGTACCGGGAAAATGACAGCTGAACATTTGCTGCAAAACTGCCCGACATACGAGGATGAGAGAAAGCAGATGTGGCCATCACCAGTGGCAACACTAGACCAGCTCTATTCTATGGCAGTGTCGACAGCCTCAGGATGACAGCCGCTTTTTTCGAAAAAATTGAGGTTGACGTCTGACAGTGTACGAAGAAGAAGAAGAAGAAGATAAGTACAGTCTTCATTAATAAGTTCTTGCGCAAAATACTTGGTAAAGAGAAGCACTTTCAACGCAGAGAAATGAAAAGACAACGCCGCAAGAATGACGACAAAAGATAAGTATATTTTTTTTTGTTTATCACTCCGTCATATCATCCTATAACCAGTCATGACTAAAAGGGCTAACTAACTAACTGGCAGCACTACTATGACAGGGTAATTACTGTAGAGCTTCTGAAACAAACACAGTAATCTCCAGTGTGCCAGAGCATAATGCGACGGAGGTGGATGTGGATAGGACACATTTTAAGGAGAATACCAGTGTTACATGTCATATCTCTTTTCTGGATCCAAAAGGGCAAGAGGAGTAGAGAGCAGCCCAGGCACACTCAGAGAAGGGAAAGAGGAGTAGAGAGCAGTCAAGGCACACTCAGAGAAGGGCAAGAGGAGTAGAGAGCAGTCCAGGCACACTCAGAGAAGGGAAAGAGGAGTAGAGAGCAGTCAAGGCACACTCAGAGAAGGGCAAGAGGAGTAGAGAGCAGTCCAGGCACACTCAGAGAAGGGCAAGAGGAGTAGAGAGCAGTCCAGGCACACTCAGAGAAGGGAAAGAGGAGTAGACAGCAGTCCAGGCACACTCAGAGAAGGGAAAGAGGAGTAGAAAGCAGTCCAGGCACACTCAGAGAAGGGAAAGAGGAGTAGAGAGCAGACCAGGCACACTCAGAGAAGGGAAAGAGGAGTAGAGAGCAGTCCAGGCACACTCAGAGAAGGGCAAGAGGAGTAGAGAGCAGCCCAGGCACACTCAGAGAAGGTAAAGAGGAGTAGAGAGCAGTCCAGGCACACTCAGAGAAGGGAAAGAGGAGTAGAGAGCAGCCCAGGCACACTCAGAAAAGGGAAAGAGGAGTAGAGAGCAGCCCAGGCACACTCAGAGAAGGGAAAGAGGAGTAGAGAGCAGTCCAGGCACACTCAGAGAAGGGAAAGAGGAGTAGAGAGCAGCCCAGGCACACTCAGAGAAGGGAAAGAGGAGTAGAGAGCAGACCAGGCACACTCAGAGAAGGGAAAGAGGAGTAGAGAGCAGACCAGGCACACTCAGAGAAGGGAAAGAGGAGTAGAGAGCAGTCCAGGCACACTCAGAGAAGGGCAAGAGGAGTAGAGAGCAGTCCAGGCACACTCAGAGAAGGGAAAGAGGAGTAGAGAGCAGTCCAGGCACACTCAGAGAAGGGAAAGAGGAGTAGAGAGCAGTCCAGGCACACTCAGAGAAGGGAAAGAGGAGTAGAGAGCAGCCCAGGCACACTCAGAGAAGGGAAAGAGGAGTAGAGAGCAGCCCAGGCACACTCAGAGAAGGGAAAGAGGAGTAGAGAGCAGCCCAGGCACACTCAGAGAAGGGAAAGAGGAGTAGAGAGCAGCCCAGGCACACTCAGAGAAGGGCAAGAGGAGTAGAGAGCAGTCCAGGCACACTCAGAGAAGGGCAAGAGGAGTAGAGAGCAGTCCAGGCACACTCAGAGAAGGGAAAGAGGAGTAGAGAGCAGTCCAGGCACACTCAGAGAAGGGAAAGAGGAGTAGAGAGCAGTCCAGGCACACTCAGAGAAGGGAAAGAGGAGTAGAGAGCAGTACAGGCACACTCAGAGAAGGGAAAGCCGCAAACATGGCGGAAGCTAGTAAGACATGGGACCAACTGGAGGTGTTGGTGGAAGATAGAAAGACATTGCATGTGTTTCTTGAGGACAGGGCCTATGGCTCAACTGGAGGTAAAAAAAGGCAATTTCTGATGATTGATGATGTAGAGAATATTGGCTACGTTACTAATTTTGTATACTTTTCATTTTCTCAATATTAATGTTCAATCCATATTGTTGACTTATGTTTTTTTAAAATTGATTCACTAAATCATGTAACTCTTGCTGCCTCAGCTAGCAGAGTAGTTTCATCTTATATCTGATAAGATTTGCAGCACATAGATATTCACCTGGTTCTGTTTTAATGGGAGAGGACAGAGATTCCTCCTTGACCTGTACAATGTTGTCTTTGCTGTCCCCAGATGGCGTTGAACCTGCTGTTGCCGGTGATGTTGTTGAGGATGAAGCTGCTGCTGATGAGTTAGATGTTGCAGATAAATTTGCTGAAGATGATGATGGATTATTTGTTGCAAGCTCTTGTTTTAGCTGAAATGAATAGTGAAAACAGCTGTGATGAAATATATAACAAGTACATTTCTTACTGTCAAAACATTTCTTCTTCTTCTGCGTTCGTTCTCAATCTCCCGCTACCAAGCCCTGTACAGGTCTTCGCATGTAGCAGGATGTAGTTCGGAGAACGGAATGCGCTGTCCCTAGTTTACAGCTTGGCTGTGATATTTGCACCTTTCGGTTCGACACATCCGTCTTTGGCAGGAAACATTTCTAATCTACATCTTTGCTCAAAATCCTTCCATTTGATCTGCAAGGGGACGGAGTGAATCAAAACAATAACACCAGCAAATTCTTTATTAAATGATTAATTTATATGCTCTGTAACAGTGAGAAATTCTCGCTTCTAAAGTTACAAATTTGTTGCATTCTTCTTCTTCTTGTGATCACATCATAGATGTTTACACCATCAGGCGAGTTTCCGTGATGAACTCGACCGTTGGCTGCAGCTGCTCTTTAGCTCCATGCAGCTTTGATTGTAGTGTCGAATCATTAGGCCAGTGTGTCCTCCTTAACTGACCATACAGTCCTGCAAAACATGCTCGGCAGTTTGTTCGCATGTCCCACATGTACACAGCTGCGAAGCAGACAGACAAAGCCTGTACATGTGTTTATTCAGTCTATTGTGCCCAGTCCTAAGGCGAAGAATGATAGTCTGCCCTTGCCGGTCAAGGGTGTGATAGTCATCGTTGGATTGGTTCTGTTCTCTACTGACAGCCTGGACAACTCTCTTTTTCTTAAAGTGCGTGATTTCGCTGTCTTCTTGTTCACATTCTCCTCCCCTCTTGCAAGCCCATCTGCCCTCTCATTTCCAGACACGCCACGGTGGGATGGCAGCCACTGGAGTATAGCTCGCTTTCCAGCAGCTACCCTACCCAGTTCACTTCTCAGAAGCAAGAGTTTACCACCCTTAAGAGCGTGCAGCACAGTTAATGCGTCTGTGAAGATGACGACTTGGTGGCAATCTGTTGTATGAAATGGTTCCCATTTCCTGAAATGCTTTTTTTTTCAATTCTATAATTCAGTTTACACGCACACATACCTTGTGAATTTCTACTTGAGCTTCTCTCAGGCGTCTTTTATACCTTGCAGATTCCATCTTGAGCTGCTGGTTGTGATTTTGTAAGCTCTGAATTAGATTACGCATCTCTCGATTTATGGTCACTGAAACATGTCAGTTGAATTATTAGTCTATTGCATGCACACATTTTGTAACAAATATTTCAAATGATTATACATGTCAACTCACTCTTCTATTCAATCAATCAATCAAATAAAACTATCTCAACTCCCAGTGGAGCATAGGTCTTTAACAAATATGTGTAAAGTCTCACTGTTTAGGCCAGTTGTATAAGTTCTGATCATGTCTTTCCAGATATCTTTATGTTACTCAAGCTCTCTGTGCTATGTGTGTTTCGGTGTTCCCCGACACCTCTTACCATTGGAAACCCAGAGTATAGCCTGCCTAGAAATGCTTCCCCCCGGTTGCCTTAACGTATGCACATAATCAACAAAATCACTTAGCCTGCATGTCTGTCCACTGAGGCTTGGCCTGTTCTATACAACAATTTTGCAATTGAGACTATTTTAGCCCTTCAATCCTGCGCAGACACGTAATTATGAATGCTTGAAACCTTTTCGCAGTCCTC
Source organism: Ariolimax columbianus (assembly GCA_036924085.1). Lineage (NCBI taxonomy): Eukaryota > Metazoa > Mollusca > Gastropoda > Stylommatophora > Arionidae > Ariolimax > Ariolimax columbianus. Next base: position 45,780,268 of record JAVGWX010000015.1, on the reverse strand, counting down.
TTTGTCAAACAAGACTCAAATCCATACAAAAGAACGGACTTCACATTAGTTTTCTCTTCCCTAGACTAAGTAAATAAGTAAAGGTTTGTCCCATAGTAGTTACACTACTGTCAGGGACTGAAGGAAGTTCTTAGAATATACTAAGCCATAGCTTGTATTAGGTAGGGTAGCCAGTTCCTTTCCCTGCTGCCTTTTACTTCCCTATTGTATGCTAGGTACCCATTTACAGCTGGTTCGACTGAATTGTGATGGTCGAGAAAGTTGAACCCTGTACTTTTGCTGTGAAAAGTGTGTGCTCTACTACTACACTAATCAGACTATATGTCACCTTAAGATTACTTACAGTTTTGATCATTGGCTGCCATGGCTTGTTCAAACTCAATCCTCAGCATGTCATACTCCTTTCTGGTCTGAGCAAGGTTGTCTTCAACTTGAATCATTTCTGTTCTAAGTCTCTTCTGACCCTCCAACTCATCTATCTGAAATCATGCACGGGAACTTCACACAAGAAAGAAAACATGGCAACTTCACACAAGATAGCAAACATGGCAACTTCACACAAGATAGAAAACATGGCAACTTCACACAAGATAGCAAACATTGCAACTTCACACAAGACAGAAAACATGGCAACTTCACACAAGATAGCAAACATGGCAACTTCACACAAGATAGCAAACATAGCAACTTCACACAAGATAGCAACTTCACACAAGATAGCAAACATGGCAACTTCACACAAGATAGCAAACATGGCAACTTCACACAAGACAGAAAACATGGCAACTTCACACAAGAAAGTAAACATGGCAACTTTACACAAGACAGAAAACATGGCAACTTCACACAAGATAGCAAACATGGCAACTTCACACAAGACAGAAAACATGGCAACTTCACACAAGAAAGTAAACATGGCAACTTCACACAAGACAGAAAACATGGCAAGTTCACAAATGTTAACATCACATATGGCAACCTGTATGGGTATTTTCTGTAAAATCTAGAAATGCTCTGGTCCAAGTTAAATCTTCTTCTTCGTCGTACGCTGTCAAACGTCAACCTGTATTTTTTCGAAAAAAGCAGCAGTCATCCTGAGGCTGTCAACACCGCCATAGAGCTTGTCTAGTGTTACCAATGGTGATGGCCACATATGCTTTCTCTGGTCCTCGTATGTCGGGCAGTTTTGCAGCAGATGTTCAGCGGTCATTTTCCCGGTACCACAAGTGCATTCATCAGTGCCACCTATCTTCAGTTTATTGAATAGGTGGTACCTCAGTGTGTTGTGGCTTGTGCGGAGTCTGAAGACCACGACCTGCTCTCTTCTGTTCAACTGGTAATAGGCATCGTTTTTTTGTGTAGCCAGTATGTTCTGTTTCCAATTTGATCATGTATCTGGCCCTAATAAGCCTTTTGGACTCTTCGTAGGTCACACTAGAATCTGGTTGTGGTAGTCTTGCACCTTCTTTTGCCAGTCTGTCTGCCTACTCGTTGCCTTGGATGTTACAGTGGGATGGAACCCACTGTGCCACTACTCTTTTTGGTGCAGACTGCTGGCATAGTTGACAGAGTACTGCTCTTAAATCATTAAGCAGTATTTTTCTGACTTTTTAGTGCTGTTTCTACTGCAGCCCTCAGTGCCTCTGCTCTGAAATTGCTTGAGTATCTTCCAGTTGCCACTGACAGTGTTATTTTTCTACCATTTGGTTCAGGAATACCCCTGCCCCTCCGTTCTGTGTTGTGTTTGTTACAGAACCGTCGGTGTATGCATGGGTCCAGTCCATGCTTGGGTAGTTTTTTGTTATGTACCTCATGGTTATGTCTCTTCTTTCTTTTTCAGTCTGGCTGTTCATGTTACCAATACCTGGTATATTTTCTACCACCTCGGAAATGATATGCTGCTTCCAGGTAGGTTTGCGTACAGTAATGATGGGTTTTGGTGTTGTTAATATGTTCATAGGGTCTTCGCTCATCTTTGCTTTGGCTATTTCAGCAAAGTTTATCTGCTTTAGTTTCCCATTTCCAAATCTATTTAGTCTCTGATGCATTGGATGGTCTGTCAGTCTTCTGAGTTTCTCTGCTTGCTGCTGGGCTCTGCAGTCTCTTCTGTCGATCATGTAATGCAGATTTGTAATCTTTTCAAGTTCTACAATTGGTGTTGACTTCATGCCTCCTGTTATAACTCTCAAGGCTTGGTTTTGAAATTTACTAATTTTATCAAAGTTCGCCTTTGCTGCTGTTGTCCATGCCACAATGCCATACTCTAGAACTGGTCTCACTCTTCCAGTGTAGTTTGGGTTGTCGTTTGGTCCAGGTTAAATGATACATGCGGGCAACCACAGACAAAAGGCATACAGTGCATATAAACACTGCAGATATCAAGAGTGAGATGGAACAGGCAAAGGAAACGATTGGTCAGGTGACCACAGCAGAGACCATAACCAAAGGGAAAGAATGGATCCACACTAAAGACACAATGAATAAGTCATCATCACATTGGGCAACGGGAATGATGAAACAAACTGACCTCAAAGTTAAATAACTGATAAGTGATAATACTCAGGATAATGGTGCTGTCATATATACTGATGGATCTGCCAAATGTGGATGTGTCGGACCAAAAGATGCAAATATCGCAATCAAACTGTGTCAACTAGCGACTCAACTCATTCCATTTTCTGGACTACATCCCGCTACTTGCAAAGCCCTGTTCAAGACTTGGTAGCGAGAGATTGAGAACGGACACAGAAGAAGAATACTGATGGATCTGTACAGGGTGATGAAAGGCAAGAGTGAAGGACAATGTCATTGCTGAACTGGCACACATGACAACAACTTCCAGTATGAGAATGGAGATTGCAATAGTGACTTCAGCTCTGATGTGGCTATCTGAGAACTCTTTAGTCGGTGCTGCAATAATTTCTGACTAGTTCTTGCTTCACAAAATACAAAGGGGCTGGCTATGGCATGAGTGGATAGCAAGATCTCATGTCCTATGTCATCCTGGGGTTTCTAGAAATGTTACCGGAGTAATAAAGATCAAGAGCCACACCTCAGGTCCTCGTTCATGCTTTTGGAAACAGGTGGTGCCACAGTAGTCTGGTCAACGAGGTGGAAATTGACACTAATCCCCATAATGGTGACTTACTGTTGAGCCTAGCACTGCACTACAGTTAGGAGGACCCTGGTCCACCTTCTCAAGTACACTTAGTATGTAAGGAAGATCCACTGTAAGCTACTAGAAAAAAAAACATCGCCAAGAGTTAACTCATCACAACACGAGCAGCTTTGAACAACTAAATCCATGTTATTGACATACTTAAGTCAACTCAGCTGTAAATGGGTAACTAACTGGCTTACTGCTAGGGAAGGAAAGACAGCAAGGAAGGGAACTACATCTGCCTACCTCATAGAAATGTTAAGGTCTAGTACAATGGAGTCTCTAATACTTCATCATTGACAGCAGTGTTTGCTATTAAAATATCTTTACCTAAAATCAATACCTTACCTACCTACTATACGAGGAAGAGTAAAAATAAACAATACAAAAATAACAGCACAAATGCATTAATTTTACACAGATGCAAATAAATACAAAAATATTACAAGATATATTAAGGTAACTTTTTTACCCCCTTTCATGGTTTAATGCCCATTGTTTCAAACCTGTATCATCTTTCACCACATATAGTTGCATGTGGTCTACATATTGCATATTTGAGACCCCTGTTTTAGTTGCTACTTTCCCCTTACAAATACATTACAATCACATACCTCCATCTGCTCAATTTGTCGACCATGATTGCTTTTATTGACAGTCATCTGGTTCCTGATGTCCTCTAACTGGGTGCGGATCTGCATGCTCTCATTATACAGGACTGAGAACTGTGACTGCAGACACTTGTACTCTGTCGTTTCTAGGATGACATTCTCGGGCAAGTGTTGAAGCTAAAAAGTGATGAATAGAAGAAACGTCAGACATGATATTGGAGATGCAACAAAAGCATAATTCCTCTTCTTCATTCGATCCCCGGAAAAAATAGTAATGAAAAAAAATCTTCCTGTACCTATATCGAGATATTGTTGCCAGAGCCTTCTTGCAAACCTAGACTAATGCAGACTCTTTAGACTTTTGGCTCATTTCAGTGGTGGTGTATGGAAGTTACAAACTGGAGAGCATTCTACATTAGAGGGACTTAAACAGCATTGTTCAATCAATCAGAACCATTTAAGCATCTCCTTGTGGGTATAGGTCTTCAAAAATAAGTCATAAAATGTTGACTTGTCTTTTTTCTATTGAAAATTTGTGGCTTAAAGTTTCTACAGCCTCATACCCAACCTTGCTTATGACATGCCTGGCAGGTGACTGTGTTACTAATCTTTGCTCTTCCTTTTGGGCCCTGGTAACATTCAGGTGAAGCAACAATGTTAGTTGCCTCTAACTACATGCTCCAAGAGTGATAGTAATAAGTATGTACAGCTGTGATTAGTTTAGGCAATAATAATAAGGAAGAACACTTAATCAACTAAATGATAGTTTTGTAAACACTTTTTCTACACATATATAGATACTTTCCATTAACGAAATATATTTATTTGTTTAAAAGTTTGTATTTCTGTATTCTACTGTTGAAAAAAAAACCCATTTTAACTCCAGACTGTAGTCTTTTAGGTTACTTCACTCTCAAATAATCACATCTAATTTCATCATAAACTTGGCAGTCAGTCTCAGACTTTCCCCAGCCGTTTCCTTTCAAATAATTACGTCTAATTTCCGCATAAATTCTGAGTCCGTCTCAGGCTTTCCTCGTCGTTTGATCTCAATTAATTACATCTAATTTCCTCATAAACTCGGCAGTCCGTCCTAAAGTTTCTCTCGTTGTCATAGTTTCTCCCGTAATTGGGATGAGAAGGATCATGTTGTCACTCTGCTGCTGTCATGGAGCCAGCAGACCCAGGGAACATGTTCCAATGTTTGTTTGTTTTCCCAACATGGGCACCACTGTTGAACAGATGATGTTTCAGTTTAAAATGACCTGTTGAGCGCATGAGCTGCAGTGGTCAGCGACTCATAGCTGACTGCTAGTGTAAGGGCCAGCGAACCAAAGCTGCCAAGACCCTTCTACACCTCCACGCGGTGATCCTGGATAACAGGCTGCAGCTGGGCATACTGGCTAAGGAGAAGGGATCGAAGAGGGAATGCTAACCCGATACTCAAAAATGCTTGCTGAAGTCAGATGTGTTGGACCGAAAGGTGCAGATATCGCAGTCAAGCTGTAAACTACGACACAACGCATTCCGTTCTCTGGACTATATTCTGCTACTTAAGCCCTTTCAGTGTTTGGTAGTGGGAGATTGAGAAAGAGCGAAGCCAAGCGACCTGTTGGCAGTTGGAATATTGCAACTTGATCTCTTCTTGACAAGGAGCTGTTGCTGTTGTTTAATGCCCACAATGAGAATGTCTACTCTTTTGTGTGTCCTGAAAATGGCATTAAGTAGCGGGTTGTAGTAGCTTTCCTCCCATTTCAAACATTCAGATGAAAGTGGGCCGTGGTTCTCCAGGTGGTTGGGCTTCATCTGTGTGGCTCTCACTACTACGGGGATTACGTTGACCTACATTTCGTCTGCCAGACTTCCTTAAAAACAGCTTGTTTCCAGTGAACGCTACATGGAATAAAGATTTTGGTCTTGGTTAATGTATTGTTCGTGACCCTGATGCGACGTCCTGGTCAGTATGTTGTGTCTACCATGACAAGTGTCTCAGTTCCCCTTTAGCAAGGTGCAGTGTGCTTCTGCTATATCTGATTCTGGGTGTTCTCTGTGCCATTAGTTCATTAATCAAGTTCATTTTTATTGTTGTCTTTATTTCTCTAAGTGACTTAACTGACTTCATCCACATGGTTCCCCTTGGAGCACAGCGTTACATGGTTGCTCTCCACCTAATCCTATTTTTTTTACCATCTTCTTGAGCTCTGCTCAGGTAACTCCTTCTGTCCTGGCCTCTTATTCCATCATTCTTTTCCAGATGTTCTTTGACCACAACACTCATCTCCTGCCCTGTGCATTTCAATTCAACACATGTCTGGCAATATTGTGATACACCTCTACTTTCTCTCCCAAATTTCCTGCTATATTGGTTGTCTTTCCTTTCTTCATTTTACCTAGATATCAATGGGCATAAAGGATTAACATATAAGCTGACTTACATCCATTTTCAATTTCTCAACTTGGGTGAGAGTTTCTTGGTAATCAGCATTCAGCTTCTCAAGCTCCATCAATCTGTTAGTTGAAAGTTCCTTGTGCTCTTCAAGCTCTGACAAGATCTCATCCAACTGCAGGTTATGTTAAAGAAAATCAAAAGTTAGCACATTCAAATACAAGAACAAAAGTTATGATACATATAGGATTATTTTTTAAATCTCATGTGAATCTTATCTTATCTAATTTTTTAACCACGGCTTGATTAAGTCACGTTCTCACAGGAAACGGGCTTTTTTTCATGATAGTCTGGTTAACTGAGGTCAGGGAATCAATATGATCCCTGTAGTAGTGAGCAATGAACAGATCAAGCCAAGCATAGCACAACCGCCTGGAAAATCCCGGCCTACCTTCATCAGCACACTCAGGATGTGAGGAAAGCTTCTGCAATGCACCACTTATCGCACTTTTCAGGGCACACAAAAGAGTATACTTACTCATTGTGGGCATTCACAACAACAATGGCAACCTTCTCTAAACATATGGGTATACCAGCTTCTTCTTCAATGGTCAACTGATGCTATGCTCCTAGTCCGGTGAGGTTCACGAAGGAAACTGTGTATATCAGGTCTTCGCTGTTCGCTGTTTTTCGAGCCTGGTCGCTCCTCCAGGCCAGACTGCCTCTCTTTGGTCTGCATAGGTTGGGCAGTCCTGCAGAATTTGTGGCGGTGTCTCTGAGACTTATTCTGTGGAGGTGGGCCTTGCGTCATCAATATCCTGTTCTGGGTCTGAAGATCTTTGTCTGCCCATCTCTGCTAAGTTTGTCTTATGCTGTCATTTTCTTGCTTGTATTCTTTGTGCTGGTCTCTGCCTTCTGTTCTCATGGATCGTTTGATGAGTGTCTTTATAGAGAGCTTCTTTCAGCTCTGTGGATGGGGAGTCTACATGCCGCCACTTTAGGCTTTTACGAGCTCATCTTTCTCGTTTCCAGGGATCCTACAGTGGGCCGGAATCCACTGTAGGACTAAATCAGTTTTTTGAGACAGCAATCCGAGATTGTATTTTATTTCATGCGAAAGTATCTTTTTTGGGGCTTGGAGTATACTCCTGGAGCCTGTTAGAATGACCGTTTTCCTTGTAGTTATGTTTTGGCTGATAAGATTCTGATTCTGCATTAACATCTGTTGCTTCAGCTCTAAAATTGGTACAAGTCTCTCCATCTGGTATCGAGTGATTTTCTATGTTGCCATTGGAGTGTGCGATGTAGATTCCACTGCCTCTCTTTTTATTGCTCACTGAGACTGATCCATCTGTGTACACATTTGTCCAGGAGTTGTTAGGGTACTATCTCTTGAGTTCCTGCAGAATGTGGATTTTGGGTTCTGTTGCTGACTGATCCCTTTTCTTAGTTAACCCTAGAACCACTAAGATTATTTTAAACCTATGCTGACTCAGTGTTCAAGGTTCTGAAATGAGTGCTTCGCACTTTTTGGTTTCAGCTTCAAGGATGTCTGCGTGTTTTCTGTGGATTTCTCTGGCCACATGGTTGGGGCTTTTCCTTAGTAGTCTGTTTTGTGTTCTCCCTACCAGCAATCTCTGGGACACCTTCCCTACCAGCAATCTCTCAGATACCCTCATTACCAACAATCTCTGGGACACATTCCCTACCAGCAATCTCTGGAACACCTTCCCTACCAGCAACTTCTGGAACTCCCTCACTTACCAGCAACCTCAGGGATATCTTCCATACCAGCAATCTCTGGAACCTTCCCTATCAGCAATCTCTAGAACTCCCTTACTACCAGCAATGTCAGTAACATCTTCCCTACCAGCAATCTCTAGAACTCCCTTACTACCAGCAATCTCTGGAACCTTCCCTACCAGCAATCTCTAGAACTCCCTTACTACCAGCAATGTCAGTAACATCTTCCCTACCAGCAATCTCTAGAACTCCCTTACTACCAGCAATGTCAGTAACATCTTCCCTACCAGCAATCTCTAGAACTCCCTTACTACCAGCAATCTCTGGAACCTTCCCTATCAGCAATCTCTAGAACTCCCTTACTACCAGCAATGTCAGTAACATCTTCCCTACCAGCAATCTCTAGAACTCCCTTACTACCAGCAATGTCAGTAACATCTTCCCTACCAGCAATCTCTAGAACTCCCTTACTACCAGCAATCTCTGGAACCTTCCCTACCAGCAATCTCTAGAACTCCCTTACTACCAGCAATGTCAGTAACATCTTCCCTACCAGCAATCTCTAGAACTCCCTTACTACCAGCAATCTCTGGAACCTTCCCTACCAACAATCTCTAGAACTCCCTTACTACCAGCAATGTCAGTAACATCTTCCCTACCAGCAATCTCTAGAACTCCCTTACTACCAGCAATGTCAGTAACATCTTCCCTACCAGCAATCTCTAGAACTCCCTTACTACCAGCAATCTCTAGAACTCCCTTACTACCAGCAATGTCAGTAACATCTTCCCTACCAGCAATCTCTAGAACTCCCTTACTACCAGCAATCTCTGGAACCTTCAATACCAGCAATCTCTAGAACTCCCTTACTACCAGCAATGTCAGTAACATCTTCCCTACCAGCAATCTCTAGAACTCCCTTACTACCAGCAATCTCTGGAACCTTCCCTATCAGCAATCTCTAGAACTCCCTTACTACCAGCAATCTCTGGAACCTTCCCTATCAGCAATCTCTAGAACTCCCTTACTACCAGCAATGTCAGTAACATCTTCCCTACCAACAATCTCTAGAACTCCCTTACTACCAGCTATCTCTGGAACCTTCCCTACCAGCAATCTCTAGAACTCCCTTACTACCAGCAATGTCAGTAACATCTTCCCTACCAGCAATCTCTAGAACTCCCTTACTACCAGCAATCTCTGGAACCTTCCCTATCAGCAATCTCTAGAACTCCCTTACTACCAGCAATCTCTGGAACCTTCCCTACCAGCAATCTCTAGAACTCCCTTACTACCAGCAATGTCAGTAACATCTTCCCTATCAGCAATCTCTAGAACTCCCTTACTACCAGCAATCTCTGGAACCTTCCCTACCAGCAATCTCTAGAACTCCCTTACTACCAGCAATGTCAGTAACATCTTCCCTATCAGCAATCTCTAGAACTCCCTTACTACCAGCAATCTCTGGAACCTTCCCTACCAGCAATCTCTAGAACTCCCTTACTACCAGCAATGTCAGTAACATCTTCCCTACCAGCAATCTCTAGAACTCCCTTACTACCAGCAATCTCTGGAACCTTCCCTATCAGCAATCTCTAGAACTCCCTTACTACCAGCAATCTCTGGAACCTTCCCTATCAGCAATCTCTAGAACTCCCTTACTACCAGCAATGTCAGTAACATCTTCCCTACCAGCAATCTCTAGAACTCCCTTACTACCAGCAATCTCTGGAACCTTCCCTACCAGCAATCTCTAGAACTCCCTTACTACCAGCAATGTCAGTAACATCTTCCCTACCAGCAATCTCTAGAACTCCCTTACTACCAGCAATCTCTGGAACCTTCCCTATCAGCAATCTCTAGAACTCCCTTACTACCAGCAATCTCTGGAACCTTCCCTACCAGCAATCTCTAGAACTCCCTTACTACCAGCAATGTCAGTAACATCTTCCCTATCAGCAATCTATAGAACTCCCTTACTACCAGCAATCTCTGGAACCTTCCCTACCAGCAATCTCTAGAACTCCCTTACTACCAGCAATGTCAGTAACATCTTCCCTATCAGCAATCTCTAGAACTCCCTTACTACCAGCAATCTCTGGAACCTTCCCTACCAGCAATCTCTAGAACTCCCTTACTACCAGCAATGTCAGTAACATCTTCCCTACCAGCAATCTCTAGAACTCCCTTACTACCAGCAATCTCTGGAACCTTCCCTATCAGCAATCTCTAGAACTCCCTTACTACCAGCAATGTCAGTAACATCTTCCCTACCAGCAATCTCTAGAACTCCCTTACTACCAGCAATCTCTGGAACCTTACTACCAGCAATCTCTAGAACTCCCTTACTACCAGCAATCTCTAGAACTCCCTTACTACCAGCAATCTCTAGAACTCCCTTACTACCAGCAATGTCAGTAACATCTTCCCTACCAGCAATCTCTAGAACTCCCTTACTTCCAGCAATCTCTGGAACCTTCCCTATCAGCAATCTCTAGAACTCCCTTACTACCAGCAATGTCAGTAACATCTTCCCTACCAGCAATCTCTAGAACTCCCTTACTACCAGCAATCTCTGGAACCTTCCCTACCAGCAATCTCTAGAACTCCCTTACTACCAGCAATCTCAGTAACATCTTCCCTAACAGCAATCTCTAGAACTCCCTTACTACCAGCAATGTCAGTAACATCTTCCCTACCAGCAATCTCTAGAACTCCCTTTCCTACCAGCAATCTCTAGAACTCCCTTACTACCAGCAATCTCTGGAACCTTCCCTACCAGCAATCTCTAGAACTCCCTTACTACCAGCAATGTCAGTAACATCTTCCCTACCAGCAATCTCTAGAACTCCCTTACTACCAGCAATGTCAGTAACATCTTCCCTACCAGCAATCTCTAGAACTCCCTTACTACCAGCAATCTCTGGAACCTTCCCTATCAGCAATCTCTAGAACTCCCTTACTACCAGCAATGTCAGTAACATCTTCCCTACCAGCAATCTCTAGAACTCCCTTACTACCAGCAATGTCAGTAACATCTTCCCTACCAGCAATCTCTAGAACTCCCTTACTACCAGCAATCTCTGGAACCTTCCCTATCAGCAATCTCTAGAACTCCCTTACTACCAGCAATGTCAGTAACATCTTCCCTACCAGCAATCTCTAGAACTCCCTTACTACCAGCAATCTCTGGAACCTTCCCTACCAGCAATCTCTAGAACTCCCTTACTACCAGCAATGTCAGAAACATCTTCCCTATCAGCAATCTCTAGAACTCCCTTACTACCAGCAATGTCAGTAACATCTTCCCTACCAGCAATCTCTAGAACTCCCTTACTACCAGCAATCTCTGGAACCTTCCCTACCAGCAATCTCTAGAACTCCCTTACTACCAGCAATCTCTGGAACCTTCCCTACCAGCAATCTCTAGAACTCCCTTACTACCAGCAATGTCAGTAACATCTTCCCTACCAGCAATCTCTAGAACTCCCTTACTACCAGCAATCTCTGGAACCTTCCCTACCAGCAATCTCTAGAACTCCCTTACTACCAGCAATGTCAGTAACATCTTCCCTATCAGCAATCTCTAGAACTCCCTTACTACCAGCAATCTCTGGAACCTTCCCTACCAGCAATCTCTAGAACTCCCTTACTACCAGCAATCTCTGGAACCTTCCCTACCAGCAATCTCTAGAACTCCCTTACTACCAGCAATGTCAGTAACATCTTCCCTATCAGCAATCTCTAGAACTCCCTTACTACCAGCAATGTCAGTAACATCTTCCCTACCAGCAATCTCTAGAACTCCCTTACTACCAGCAATCTCTGGAACCTTCCCTATCAGCAATCTCTAGAACTCCCTTACTACCAGCAATGTCAGTAACATCTTCCCTACCAGCAATCTCTAGAACTCCCTTACTACCAGCAATCTCTGGAACCTTACTACCAGCAATCTCTAGAACTCCCTTACTACCAGCAATCTCTAGAACTCCCTTACTACCAGCAATCTCTAGAACTCCCTTACTACCAGCAATGTCAGTAACATCTACCCTACCAGCAATCTCTAGAACTCCCTTACTACCAGAAATGTCAGTGACACCTTCCCTACCAGCAATCTCTGGAACACCCCTCCCTGCAAACAATCTATGGTACACCTCCTCTACCATAACACACCCCCCCCCCCCCCCTCCCCCCATACATAAGAAATACTCACTTGCACAATGGTGCAAATCAATCAACCTATAATATTTAACAATAAATGAAAAAAAGTATATAAATATCTGCATTACAGCATTATACAGGGTGTGCTGAAGGCTAGGCAACCAACGAAGATTTTCGAGGGATGTTAATGATTATCACATTGACATCTGTAATCTTTTCCTGTGTAGACACTACATGTATTCCATGCCTTGATTGATCCACATGATTCCAAGTTTTATTGAGCTTAATGTACATATGTTCAATGCTCAACTTGTTCGGAGTATATGTTTCAGTGCTGTACTGTCTCTTCAAATTCATGTTATGTTGTTCCATGCTTCGACTCATAATGTATTGTTCCACAATGAATATTCTTTGCTCCATTGCGAATATCATATAACCTGTATACTATAGCTTTTTCTTTTCACACCTGGAAAGACAAGTTTCTGCAACACTTTCCCATGAGCCTCCTCATTTTTTTAAAAACACATTAAAAAATCATACCCTTCCAGTTGGCAGGCCAGACAAATTCTTCAAGCCAGATATTGGCATGTTTCCTGTGGTCTCCTGATAAAATTGGAGCTTCTCTGTGACTTCGGCCAATCTGCGTTCAAGGCTGTCATTCTTGTACTCAGATTTCTCATAAACATACTCCAGATCATCCAGCTTGTTCTTCAACTCTGCAATCTCTGTTTCTGATGCTGTGAGTTTGTCTTGTAGCTCTGATATCTGACATGCATAAAAAAGAAGAGCAATATGTTTTAGTATTTCATCTGAAAAGCACAAAAATAATAACTCTTGGAAATTAAAAGACAATGTAATTTTAATTATGGATGAATTATTCTTCTTCTTTGTACACTTTCAAATGTCAACTTGAATATATCTAAAGGAAGCAGTGATTAACCTGAGGATATTGGTATCTCTATAGAACTTGTCCAAGAATGGTATTGATGATGTCTCACATATGACCTCCGACGTGTGTGGAGTAATGGCAACATTTCCCTTGGGACAAAAATCCGCATTTACCAGCCCTGCGTGGTCCCAGTTCTGCTTTACGGCTCCGAAGCCTGGGCATTGCTGAAACATGACATGTCGAGACTGGAAGCCTTTCCCATGCGTAACCAGCGGTGTATGCTGGGCATTCTATGGCATGACTTCATCAGCAACGTGGAGGTCTCTGCTAAAACAGGCCCTCACCCAATCTCAGAAACACTTGACCAGCGCCGAGTTTCTTTGTTCGGTCATGTTGTATGGCTGAACCAGGAAACCCCTGACCACAAGTCGTTCCTCCTCCTCCTCTGCCCTGGAACCACGTCACAGCTGTGGCCGACCGACGCAATGGGCCTCAGACGCCTAAGCGAACATTATTATTATGACTCACACATGCTTTTTTTGTTTCTCATATGCTGGGAACCTTTGAAGCAGATGTTCAGCAGTCATGTTGTCAGTGCCATAGACACATTCAACTGTATGTCCTATTCTTAGTTTGTTGAACAGATGGTATCTATATTGTGACCTGTATGGTATCTAAAGATTACTACCTGCTCATCTCTGAAACCCTGTCAAGCATGTTACAAGAGGTGACTAAGAAAGGTTAGGGATAGGGCTGGTTAACTTCATTCTTTTGAAATTTTAAGCCACAAAAACTTCAACAGCTGCATGAAGTCTCCACAGTAGTTTTTTTTCCTTAAATGTATGTAAACCTGCTTTGGTTGTATTTGCAGCACTTTGTTGGTAAAAATTGAGGTTGCCAACCCCATGAAGAACCCTCTATAGCACTCTTTTACAACATGTATTACAAGGTGGAGTAGACCTGTTCTTTTCTCTCTACAAAGAGAGATCATAATCCATGCAGGTAGCAAATAGAATGAACAATTTGAATGTAATCAAAATGAAGCATACAATAAGACGGCATCACACTAGAAGTATTATAAAGGCCAGACAACTGAGATTTGATGCTGTTGTGTTGAGTTGAATTCAGTCTATGATTCTTTGGTTACGGGTTTCAGTGGCTGTTCATACATACAAAGGCATACTTGAGAAGGTGGACTGATGTCCTCCTGGCTATAGTGCAATGTGAGACTCCTTAGTAAACTCAGTACTATAGAGCTCCCCACCTTGTTGGCCAGACTGCTGTGATACAGTTTGTTTTCAGAAACATGAATGAGGATGTGAGGGGGGGTCTTGATTAGTATGTTTCCCCTGATCCTGAGTACCATTTGTTCTGAGATTTGTTAAGCAGTTTTGAGATGTTCAGATGAATATATCCCTTACTCGCCTCTTTCTTGCAGCGAGGCCCTTTCAGGTTGGCCATGGCATAAGTGTATAGTATCTGCAGAGGTCTAAAACCTCCAGGGGCTGGTGTGAATCTACTGTCCTGGTAACACTGGTGTTCCAAGCAGTGAAAGAGCTGACATCTTGGCAACACAAACACCCATTATGGGCACTTTGGATATGGAGTGGGAGGGTGACATTTTGAAGTCTATAAATGACCACCTGTTGGTTGACGACATTAAAATAGATGAAGCAGAAAAGAAGAAGAAAGAAAGAAAGAAGCAGCAATATGCAGATGGCAGATCTTTGAAATCTAAAAAGGGTAGAGTGGAGTGCATGAGATGATGGAGCAGGAGTGGGTTCAACCAGCGAGCTACACGAACCATCTTCACCATTTACTGAGAGAGACAGCACCTATGGCTATGCCTGATGTGCAGTGATGCCAATTCTTAAGAAGAGAACTGAGGTCTTTTCATCATCTGGAGGACCTGATTCTTCTCCGGCGTCTGTCCTGAAAAAGACATTGTGACGTAGTTTACAGAAAAGGCTGAGATATCTCTGCCTTTCAGCACGACACATCTGATTTCAGCTTACTTTTTTGGACACCAGTGTAGCCTGTTTCCAGGGCTGTCGCTTGGAGATGGAGGAGGGTCTTGGTTAGCTGACCCTAACACAAGCAGCCAGTTATGAGTCACAGGCTGCTGTCAGCTTTCATTGTGCTTGCTGCATCTTTGGCGCAGGACCTGAGCCAATTCCAAAATACATATTACTTCCTTCTTTTCTGTAGTGCGGTGTACATGTTTTCCAAGAGTTCAAATACTTGTCTTAGCAATCTTTTATCACTACTAACCTACTTTGAGATTTGTTAAGCACTTCTCTACATACATGAATGTACTAAGTAATCTGATTGCACTCCAGTTATTTTGCTTTCTTCCTCTTTCAAACCTATGAAAAACAAGCAATTCTTTCTTTTACTCGTGTCACCAGTCTACTCCATATAAAGCATAGTGTGACTACAGGCGCTGATCCCTGAAAGTAATATCAAGGCATTTATGTGTACTCTTGTGGCAGTTTCTATTTTTCCTTTAGATGTGGAGGTTGTTAGCTCCCTGCACAACAATCTTTAGTGGCCTTTAATGGCTTGCTTGGAAGGGTTCATCTTTTTTATCACAGGACCCTGGTCCACCTTCTCAGGTATGTCTCGGGATGTTGGAAGCCACTGTAACCCACTACTAAAGAAATGTCACCAAAAGTTAATTGAAAAGTGGCTTCAGATATCAACAAGAAAAAACTTAGGTGAATGCTACTGATTGTATCATACATTGTTTCTAGAGCTTCCTTTCAGAACCAAATTACTACTCCACACTGAGCAGGCATTTGGTTTATGTGAATTGTATTATGTTTAAATCCATGAGCTGAGGAGTTTTAAATCCTTCTTTTACATCCTTATCACATTGGCATGTATAGGTTATCAACCACCACTCTCCAAGCAGACCTGTCCTCTGCTACTTTCCCATTCTATCCAGCTTCTTACCGATTTTCTTGTATCAGCCTCTAGGCCTCTTCTTCATGTGTTCGTTGGTCTTCCCTTGCCTCTTTTTTCTTGTGGGTTCCATGACAAAGACTGCCTGGTGATACTGGCTAGACTTGTGCAGTGCCACCTTTCCTTAAGATTTCCTGTTCTACCTGTCTTTGTCCTGTTCTCTCCCATAAGCTATCATTTGTAACCTTGTCAAACCACTGCAGGCCCAGAATTTTTCTCAGGGATTTGTTGATAAAGTCCTAAAATCTTTAAATATCTGCCATGTTTCAGCTTGATGAAAAAAGACCAACTTCGCATTGAAGTTCAAGATCCCAGCTTAGCATGCATTTTTATTATTTTAGAGTTCCTTATGGTTTTCAACATGACAAAGGCCATTCATGCTTGTTTGCCCTAGAAGTGTGTAATTATTATGCTTAATAAGTTATCCTTCACTTACATGTAGGGTATGCTCATGATGTCGCTGATGAAGTTGTGTGACCAGATTGTGCAGCTGCTTGGTTTCCTGCCTCAGGTCGCCCAGCTCCCCTTTCACGACCTCATATAGGCTTGGCTCTAGGGATTTTTCTTCTTTCTCTTCCTCCTTATTTTTCTCAGTTTCCTCTTCTTCCATCTTAGTTACTTTCTCTTCACCTTCCTCTCCTATAATAAATAAATGGGAAGAAATTATTAAAGAGCCATCTTTATGTTTAATCCCTCTGCTGATATGCTTAATCTACACTAACTTTATTTTTATAATAGGCAACAAGATGCTCTTTTTTTAGTGGATTCCTGGGCAGGAAAAAATAGGAACCAACGCTTCTCCATGTATGTCATAAATGTGACTAAAGAGAGTGGTGCATGAGGCTAGAAGCAAGTTGGAGGAGAAAATTATAGTTTGGATAAGACACACATTAAGAAAACCAGCTGATAGCATTAACAAGTAGCTTCTCTGTTGTAATTTGCAGGGTAAAAGAAATAGAGGAGGACCCAAACAGACGGATACAAAAAGCATAAAACATGGAGAGAGCTTGAATGGTCGAAACAGAACTGGAGAACTTATGGTGTAATTGTCGAAGATCTGTGCTCTACAGAAATCTGAATGATTTTGGTTGATTGATGCAAGAAAACAATTTGAACTCAATATATTTGACAACTGATTACAAGCCAATAATGTGTAACAAATTAAACAGTTAATAAAATAGATAAGCATACCTTCCTTCTTTTCTTCCTTATCTTCTTTCTCATCTTCAGTTTTGGATGTTTCCTCTAGCATGGCTTCTTGCTCTTGCTCTACCTTAACATAAAAACAAGGATCATCCTTCAGGTTCTGTTAGAATCAACGTCATTCCATCTCAGACACACCTCTTCAAACCTCTCTCAGCAAACGGCAAAGGGTGTAGATAGTAATGGACGTATACAATCATGTTCTATCCTCTGCACTATTTGACCCTTGTCTGATTGCAAAATACTGCAGCCTGTTCATTGCCGGCTTATCTGTTGCAGTGGCATTGTCTAAAAGGTGACCACTGATCAATTCCAAAATACCACCCCTACCCACATCTCCAAAATCAGTGTTTTCAAGGCCATGACACCTGCTCATCCCCAAGGCTGCACCAGACACCACCCCCTACCCCCCAATGTGTACTATCCATTCATGTCTTATCCAGTCCTTCTATACATTCTAAAACATGGTGAGAGTTTATATTTTTATTTCCATTAATGACATTTAAAGCTAATATATGAGTGTCTGATTAGTGTAATGGTATAGCACTTGCTTTTCATGGCAAATGTATGGAGTACAACTCCTGCAAACATCACGCTCCCGTCGACTCAGCTGTAAATACGTACCCGACTTACAGTTAGGGAAGGAAAAGGCAGCTAGGAAGGACACTAACCACCCCACCTCACACAATCTCTGGCCTGACCTAGTATACTGATGTCTCTAACACTTAATTCCCGACCAGTGGTTAAGTCTACTGAAGACACCCTTTACCTTTACTAATATATATTTTAATTATGAATACTTCATGCCATGAATAGTTTAATTATATGTCTTAAGATCCTTAGATCTAAATTTTCAGCTAATTTGTTCAATAATAATGAATTTTATTTGGGGACAAAAAATGAAGTGTAACCGCTTCACTACAAATGACCCAGTCACCCTCAATGGCAAGAATCTGGAAGACGTAGAGGACCATCTACCTAGGACACTTATTGAGCATGCAGAACGACCTAAACCCAGAACTAACAAGACGTTGTGCAGGCTGAGCAACTTTTTCATCCATAAAGTCGGCACTAGACCATAACCACGACCAGAGTCTGCGCGCCTCCCTTCTCAACTCCACAGTTCTACCTGCAATGTGTTATGGTGCAGAAATATGGGCTCTTACAAAAGATGTGCAGTCTATGCTCAAAGAGACCCAAGCCTCCCTCGAGAGACGTATTATCGGCCTCATGCTCCTGTGAAAGGTCTTCTGCAAATGTCATTGGTGTAGGATGCAGTTACCCACGCAGACAAGGCAAACCATTGCTGGGCTGGTCACCTGCTTCGGAGAACTGATGACCATTGGAGCACAGCGACAGCAGTCTGGTACCCATGAGACAGAAGACGACCACAGGGAAGACCCCCTACGCACTGGTCTGACTCCCTCGAACTCAGAAACAATACCTTTGATGCCACAGATGGGAAACTTATCACCCACTGGTCCACCGTGGCACAAGACAGATGACAATGGAAACGAAGTTGGGACCCGCAGTGGCATAACCGCCTGAGGAACGGGTCGCCCATTAATAACCTAAACTACTTGCGAATGCATGGAAATCACATGAGAAGCAAGTAAACAATCTTTTTGCGATTCACTAAGCATGACTTATGAAAATGCTTACTGATCATGAATGTTAAATTTAATAGTTTCCTGTAAAGTTCAGGTATAGTATATTAAAGTAAATTATTGTTATAACAATAACATTAATTAGTTTAAATAATATTATTTGTGATAAAGTATGTATTACATTATATGATTAAAACAAATGTACATGAACAGTTTCTAAGTGATGCACACCAAACGACTTTGAAATTCAACTGAATGAAGATAGTGCTGAGTCGTAAGATAACTTACAAATTCAGCTGGACTTGCGCACCATGTTAACGAATTGATGGATTGGGGTTACAATTCAAAACAATAGGACTTGCGAATAGTCAGTCTTTTGAGCCTTTTGAGGGTTTACTGTACTAAGCAGTAAAGACCCTATCAGTATTACACGATATTAGTACATACATTAGTACAACTACAAACCTTATCCTCCATGGCATGATGCAGTTTTTCATTTCTCTGCAACATTCTGTCAAAAGCTTGTAAAAGCTTTCCAATAGCTCGTTTTGAAAACTCTACTCGTTGACCTAATTTCTCTTCCAGTTCCTGCTTGTCCCATGTTGATAACAGTGTTAAGAAGGAGGTCAATTCACTGCTTTCATCTGAGGTTGGAAAAGGCAAATTCATATTAATTAAATGATTACAGTACCATGCATTTTTGTCTTCCAATATAAGATATAGTAAAACTGCACATAACATGTTTCACCAAATAGCCATGTAATGTTTGGGCTGTTTTCTTTACTGATTCCAGGGAAAACAAGTTATCCACCTTTATGTATGTTATCGTAAATGTAAATATTATTTTCCAGATTTTTTTTCTCCAACTTAATTATTGCCCATGCAAGCGATGATGGCCACAACATCAGACGGTTTTGTTTTAATAATGTGATGTGCACTGTATTTGGATTATAGTGAGGAAGAGAATTTGATGGTCATCCTCCGATATAGAACAGTAAGAGTCAAATTAGATGGATCACTGAGCCATAGAGTAACTCTCCAACAAGGCGTACCCCAGGGAGGAGTCATCTCTCCTACCCTCTTTATCCTGTTCATAAATGACATAGCGGGAAAACTTCCAAAGAAAGTATCCAGTGCCCTATATGCTGACGACTTCGCAATGTGGGGTGCTGCAGAAAAAACTACCAACAGCTGAAAATAGAATGCAGACAGCACTGGACACTGTTGGAAAATGGGTTACAGATTAGGGATTGCAGATTAACATCTCAAAGACAGTTACAACATGCTTCTCACTGTCCAACACCAAGGAAGTAACAAAACTTATTCTAAATGGCAAAGAGCTTGTACAAGAAAATACCCGTGTGTATCTCGGAGTTAAAATGGACAAGAGACTCACATGGAGGGAACACATACAGGAGATAGAACAAAAAGGAACCAGAAAACTATCCCTCATGAAGAAGTTGGCCGGAACAAGCTGGGGTGCAAATAGCAACATCCTCAAAAATGTATACACTGGCACAGTCAGGCCAGTACTTGAATACGGCATGACAGCCTGGACCACTGCATCAAAAACAAACACGGAATGCCTAAACAAAATTAAAAATTCAGGCTTAATGATAATAACAGGAGGAATGAAGACTACACCAATCCAGAAAATGGAAACATACACAAATATAAGACCCCTAAATACTTGACGAGAGGAAAGAGTGCTGACACATAGTGAAAAGATGCTACGCATGCCTGATCATCCCATACATATCAAACTAAAACAGCCAGCTAAAAATAGGCTCAAGAAAACCAGCTTCATCCATATATCAAACCACCTACACCAAAAATATGGAGAACTAATTCCCAACCAACCTACAGAAATAGAAATGCTTATTAACTATGAAGAGCCAAGCTGCAACATAAACAACATCGAAATAAGTACAGGGATCCCAGGAATAAGAAGAAAAGACCAACACGGTGTCCACGAGCTGAAAATTTTAGCACAAACAATAATTGAGGAGAAATATAATACCAAGGAATGGACACAGGTGTACACAGATGGTTCAGCAGAGGGGGCAGGCCGAAACGGGGGAGGAGGCATATTCATAAGACACAAAAGAGGAAATATAACAGAAGAGGCCCTCCAAACAGGAAAGTTGTCCACAAACCTTAGAGCAGAATCGATGGCCCTCCTGCGAGCACTGAATATACTTCAAACAGAAAGGCAACCTCCAGCAAAAATAGCTGTATTCACGGACTGCAGAGAACTATTAGAGACAATACAAAAAACAAAACAACGAACCACTGTTATCAGAGATCAGAGCAGAACTGGGAAAACTCCAGAGATCCTCAACAATAGCGATCCAGTGGCTACCTTCCCATTGCGGAATCACAGGAAATGAGAGAGCTAATGCTCAGGCAAAAGAGGGCAGCAAAAAGACACAATTTAATCATCGAGTACCATACAGAGAAATCAAGAACATCATCAGAAATCAGTATACACACCAATGGAGAGAACACAGAAATATAAGCAGTACACCAGACCCAATTCACCAACTCAAACGAAATCAACAAACTACCTTATTTCGCATGAGAACTAGACACTGCAGACTACTAGAACATCTTTACCGACTGAAGATCTCACACACTGATGAGTGCCCACGTGGAACAGGATTCCAGAACCCTGAGCATATTCTACAGGAATGCCCAATCTTTAGGGAAATGAGATGCCAGACCTGGCCAGAGGGTGCGGAGCTGAGACAAAAGCTGTGGGGCAGCCGTTCTGACCTGGTGAAGACTACAAGCTTCATCATGGTGACAGGCCTGCAGATATAGCATGACCAGAAGATCCTGAACGCAAAGAAGAAAAAGGTGGTCATCAATTTCACTCTCTTGTCCTGAGTTACCTTGAACCAGTGGCAAGACTTACCTCCCGTGAGACTAGGGGTCGCATGAAACTTGGGGGACTCGATTGCCCACCGTTTCCGTTCATAGCTGTGAGAGGCGAGTGCTTTAACCTCATGAAAACTGCGACCCCAAACTTAGAAGACTTTACACACAAGTTTTTGGCATGTGAGAAAAAATTAAAAATAAGGTGATTAGAAACAAGATCAAAACCTACGCTATGATTCAAATGTTGTCATGTAAGACAACAGACAATATATATATATATATATATATATATATATATATATATATATATATATATATATATATATATATATATATATATATATATATATATATATATATGAACAATTAACACAGTAATGGAAGTAGTAACTGACACATAATAAAAGAGAGAGAAAAACGTTTTGCTCAGGCCATCTACCATTATGACAGAAGTGAGAAGACTGGCCAGGAAAATCTGTGAAGTGGAGAAAAAAAGAAAAGAGCCAGATAAGACGTGTGAAGTGCGGTGGTGTGTAATGCCATGTGCTGGTGAATCCCTTATCCTAGAGTAGTTACTAGTCTGCATTTCTGTACAATACCTGCCCGTCTTGACTTAATATAAATTTTTCTAACCAGTTTTTCACTCTACCCTTCCGTGTGTCAGGTAGCTGAAATTGCATGTTTTATATGGCTTTTTTGGGCCTCCATATAGGATATTTGTAGTGGAGGTGGTAGTAGTGAGTTGTCCTCCTTACGTTAATGATTTATTGATGATCTTAGTTTTAAAGTACAATTCACAACTGCATATCCTATGTTTCAATTAGAGTATAAGGTTTGTGTTTTCATATGCATTTAGATAAAGATCTTTTCATTATTTATCCATCAAGTTCCCTGTAGAACATATGGGCTGCAACCGGTGCTCTCTATATGTTCCAATTCTGTGCCATCTTCTTGAGTTCCATCCACAAGATCCTGACTGAACTGGCATCTCTTTCATCATTCTTTCTTATATGTTTCTTAGCCTGCTAACTCCCCTTTTCAACCATTCTATATCCTCAAAGCCAATTTAGTTAATGTGTAACACAGACCCACATGTTTTGTCTACCTCACTCTTATGTACACTCAACATTTTTCTCTCTTCTAATGTGAAATGCTGGCAGCAAACCTTTGTCTGCATTTCCCCCAGACTAAATATCTACTAGTGAGGCACTGTGAGTGAAATGCTCAAAAAGGAAGACGGCTGTGAAGGAATTATATTCAATGCACAGAATTCCTGCAGGGTGTAACATATTTGAGTGAATATCATTGTACATTATTTCTGGGGGAACAAAATAGGGTCAGGATTTCCATGGTCGGTCAGCATGAATGAAGACCCAGTAATGATTGGACGACTGAAGAGAACAGTTGAGAGGTGGTTTTGTGCAGATGCTTTGGAAGAGCCCAGAACTAGAAAATAGTTTTGTAGCCCTGTATATTTGGGGAGTTGCCCCTCCCCCTCTCTGGCATAGAATACACAATATACCAACCCCTTTCTCTTCCTGTGAGCCTAAAATCAGAGAAAATCTTCTGATGGCAGACAGACAAAATGAGATATAAGGGAGCATAGGGCTTATGATTCCTAATATGACAATCACAATCAAATCCTAGATATATGATGCTAAGGAATTTGGTATGGACTGTATGTGAGCAAGCAGCTTAAGTTGAAAAACATTCAATGCATGCATGACACCTGGTGATAAACCAGAGGGTTGATAATATTATGTTCTTACTTTTGGTCTCGGTCTCATCTGAAGTCTCAGCATCAAATCTCTGGAGCAAGACTCTGACATCTTCATCAAGCTGGGAATATCATTGAAAGGCTTTGTTCAGCAAAGACACAAATGCTTACACGTTCAATCAACTTTGTAGGAAAACACAAAAATCTTGATATCCACACAGCAGCATCCCCCCTACCTGAGTGGTACCCGTGTTGAAAATAAAAGAACCACTGTAATCTGTCAAGCATGCCATGACAGCATACTAAAGATGGTTGTGCATGGGGGTAACAACCTTACCATGTAAAATCATTGCAATGAAAAAACCCCAGCAAATGTTCAGATATAGGTTTCCTGTAAAGGGGCAGGCAGTAGTGGGGGCTCTATTCTTCAATTGGAGAAAAAAGGCATCAATTAATCCCTGACAGCTCCATGAGCAGAAGCCAGAGAGAAACCGCAAATAAAAGTGGCACCAAAAAAACGGTGAAGGTTGGATGAAGGTTAAAGAAGAACTTGCATCAGGACATGATTTGTCATATACTAGGTGGAGATCTCTGAACAGGTGTGTCCAGATGTGGGTCTAATATGAAATAGTGGAGATGTGCGTACGATGAACACTGTGAATGTGGGCCATCCAGGACCCGGAACACCTGATTATATGTCACAGTATGCAGGAATCCTGTACAGTGGAGGACCTGATAGTGGCAATTGAAAGAGCACTTATGATCGCTGGTTTTGGGATAAAGACTATGTAAGGTTGTCAAACACAGAAAGTAAGTAAGTACTGACAGCTTATCACAACTTTCAAATTAAAGTTCCACAATACAGGTTTACACTCTGCCATCATTCCGTTTTTGGGTGGGTTTGTTCACAATCATGCTCTGGTCTCTGTAGCTTGCTTTGCTTTTTTTTCTTTCTTCTCCTACATTGTTTGGGAGCTCTGTGCAGAGTCTATGGCAAACGATTTGTAACAATGAAGAAGAAAAGAAAACAGTAGAAACCGTTATTTATTGACTGCTTATCTTGGTATTAAAGTACAGTGACAAAATGGTCAGAGCCTTGTCTCTTAGGGTAAAAGTACAGGGTTTGTTACCTGGTATAGAAACAGTAGTTTACCCAGCTTTAATGGTGAGGAAGACTAATGTCTGGTCAGGCAAAATATACTGATCAGACATGTTAGCCAGGGTCAGGCAAAACATACTAGCCAAGACCCTCACCTCGGCTTTCTAGTAGCCCTCTCTGGAAACAGGCTGTTTTCATGGCAGCCTGGCTAACGAGGTGAGGGATCGATGTGATCTCCATAGTAGTGAGTGACACGTAGATGAAGCCAAATATAGTACAACCGCCCGGAGGATCCCGGTCCACCTTCATCAGCACGCTCGAGATGCGAAGAAAGCTACTGCAACCCGCCACTTAACTACCTTTTCAGGGCACACAAAAAAGTAACCTACTCATTGTTGGCATTTGCAAACAACAACAATCCAGCTGTAAATGGGTACCTGGCATACAGTTAGAGAAGGTAAGGCAGCAAAAAAGGGAAATGTTCATCCCACCTCACAAAAGAAGCTGAAAGCTAGTTCCTATCACTTCATACCAGATGGCAATGTATGCTCTGGAACTACATCTACCTTTTGACAATGAAGGAAAGTTGTTACAACTGTCCTTAAGTTGCACTATACAACTCTGCTTGTAGTTAGATGAATTCTGCAGTATATTGACGCAGCCTGTGAAAAAATATAATATGCAAATTTTCATGCAGAAGACAGAGACTATGAGGATTAGTAGTACACCTGGTCTTCTCAAAATAAATGTGAACATTATTGCTCTTAAGTAGGCCTATGAGTTAAGGATCTGGGCGGTATTTTTTTGGTAGGCTTGATATGAAAATTGAGAGTAGATGTTAGATAGTATCTCCTGTGACTTATCAAATGTTGCTACTGCTTTAGCATCTGATTATCAGATTGGTGGCAAAGTGGCAGTAACTGATAAACAGTATATTTATACAGACTTTGTGCTAGCAGTGTCAAACCTGGTCTTTGTTCAAGGCACTTGAGATTAGAATTTCTACATGTGAAATGAAGTGTTTGAGAAAGGTCATCAGTGTCACTAGGAGAGATAGATTATTAAATGGAGGCATTCAAAATATGGTCGGAACTACACCTCGTGAAGAGTACATTTTCAGGCAGATAATACAACAGTTCGGTCATTTCATGAAGATGCACCCTGGTCAACTTCCACTGATAGCTAACAACACAAAAATGAATGGCTACATGGCAAGAGTCAGGCCATGGCAGAAGATAGAATGATCCTAAATCGACATAGGCTTATGACGACCAATGTACCGCACTTAGCCATGGACAGACAACCTAAGCTCTTCACAACAATCAACGGCACAAGTGAATAGAAAACTAAACTAGCGACAAAGTTGTAACATTATTTCATTGCATACACAGCCATCAGAGATAAAGCGCTAAACTTCATCATAATAGAAGTATACCGAGGTAACCATTGTATACAACTTTGATTTAAGGCTAATGTTCTTGTCTTTCCAGATTATTTGCAGTCTTGTCAGGGCGACCACAGCCATCGCTGTTCTTGACTGGATCTCCGCTCTAGACCCCTTCGCATTCATTTCTACTTCCAGATATTTGAACCACGTCATTGAATCCCACCTTCTTGTATGTCATAAAAGGCTACTAAAGAGCATTGCACATGGGGCTAGCAACCCTTTCATGTTCATGTAAAACAGATTGCTTACAGAAACCCCCACTGCAATTGCACACAAAGTGCTTTGACACATACTTCTTAAAAGGAGTGAACTACAGCGATGGTCTTATGGTTCATAACGAGTGTGAATGAGGTTGCTAGCCAAGACAGAAAGACCATCAATTTGTTGCCTAGCTCTTCCTGTGATTGGATTTGTTTCAACAAATTATAAAAGATACATTTAAACAAGAAAAAGAAACATACATCATTCACAATCATTAATATGTAATAGTAATTAACATGACAATAGCTAGTGCAACTGGAGATTAATAAAAGAAAGACACACCTTCAGGAAGTAAGCTAACAATTTAACAAGACAGGCACTAGAATGGAACCCAGATGGAAAGAGAAGAGTGGAGAGACCAAAGAAGACCTGGCAAAGACTGTGTATGAGATTGCTAGCCCCAAACATAATACTCCAAGTCACCTTTAATGACATGCTCAGTAGGTTGTCTTTATTCTTTAATCATTAGAACGACGTACGAAGAGTCAAAACGGCTTATCAAAGCCAGATACATGACCAAATGGGAAACCGAACATACTGGTTACACCAAAAACGATGCCTATTACCAGTTGAACCGAAGAGAGCAGGTCGTTGTCTTCAGACTTCGCACTGGCCACAATAGACTGAGGTACCACCTATTCAACAAATTGAAGATAGGTGGTACCGACGAATGCCCGTGCGGTACTGGTAAAATGACCACTGAACATCTGCTGCAGAATTGCCCGACATACGAGGATCAGAGAGAGCAGATGTGGCCATCACCAGTGGAACTGCAAGACAAGCTCTATGGCAGTGGTGAGAGCCTCAGGATGACCGCCGCTTTTTTCGAAAAAATAATGGTTACTGTCTGACTGTGTACGCAGAAGAAGAAGAAGAAGAATCATTAGAACCAGATCCTACACACACACATGCAGGATACTTAACCCCTATGTTAACCTCTGGAGCCCCTTAAGGAGGAAAAAATAGCTCTGCTGTACCATACTATGTGTGTCCTAACATGAGACTCAGGTTTGTGCATGAGTGAAGCTAGCAACCTTGTCCAGCAAAATAAAGTGCACAGACACGATTTAAGTAGGATTCCTGCAAAGAGGAGCGCATGGCCAAATGGTTTTGATCCCTGCAGACAAGGAGGGCAGTCGTTCGAATCCCCGCTTTGGCATTTGTTGTTATTCTGTTGGAGATGAAATACACAAACATAGCCAGCATATGACGTGGCGATAGCAACTGTAGTCCTCAGTCTTTAAAACCCCCCGACCACCCCAGCACTAGGAAAAAACTCGTATGACAGTTTGTTTCTTTTCCTGCAAAAATTCTAACAGCAAGTCCTAGTCCGACTCGTAGAAGAGGTTTCACCCTGGGGGCAACTCTGCTCTCCCCTCTTACCTCACTCTGTTTCATTTGACTCTGTCCTACAGTCACACTCTAGCACAACTTTCACACGCGCCCTAATGGTGAGACCCTTCCATTGCACTTTGGTTGGGCTAGCTTCTGAGGGCGCACAAACCTAGCATAGGTACATGCAGACGCATGCATTCATCCAAGCACTGGTTTATGCGTTCTGATATCGCCCAATGGACTACGGTCTGGGGTGGAAAATGGCGCGCCTCCGCCAGTAGAAACTAGTGAGGCAAACATCTAAGCAACAACAAAAAAAAGTCCTAGTCCCCATGTTTCTAATGGAGAAAAAGAAATGCTGATGATGATAAACTATCACTATAAAAATCATTATAAAAGCAATTATCATTACATTATGTTTCCCCATGCTGGGATCCACCTGGGAAATGTTGCTACTGTTGCCACGGATCCAGCAGCATCTGGGCTCTTACCCATTGATCCAACACCATGTAATGGTATCCGCCTGTGTTTGTTAGTTGCTGTTGTTGTGTTTAGTACTATACAAAGTGTTCCATTTATCCTGCCATTTTGCTAACATTGTTGAGCACTGAGCACTCAAAAAGATGATCAATGAATTTGTGTGGGTAATTTATAAGGTTTTGGAAAATATGCCACTCGTCCCAGCTGCTGTTATAGAGTGTACAAGCTAAGTTTTTATAAAATGTCATCCCTCGATTAACCAAAACTATGCAGTCAAATCCATGTCCTTCTGACTAGAACAAATATCCTAAATGCTTGACCATCCGCACATATATCAACATAAAGTCAATGGCAAAAGCCTTTCCGCAGTCTATAAAATAACTTCATGCAATAATAATTTGCTTCCTAACCTGATTCCAGTATCTGTTAACGATCATAAGCACCGCATCATCAGTGCGTTGCCTGTTCTCAAGTTGCTCTATTCGTTTTCGAAGTTCAGTTTCTGCCTTTTTGCGCTGTTCAATGCGTTCTGCGAGCTTCTTATTTTGAAAGACCAGCACTTTGAGGTCTAGCTCTTCCTGTTATGACATTTGTTTGAACAAATTATAAAAGATTTATATAACCAAAAAAATGAACATATATCACTCACAATCAATTAGTAATTAGTTGTATTTTACAACAGCTAATAGCATCAAAGAAAATGACAATGGCCAATACACCTGGAGATTAAAAAACAGAGAGACACACTTCAGGAAATAAGTTAACAATTTAGCCAGACAAGCACTAGAATAGAACCCAGATGGAAAGAGAAGAGTGGGGAGACCAAAGAAGACCTGGCAAAGAGCTATAAAGGAGGAAGCAAGGGCAGATGTAGTATGACCGTTGCAGCCTCTTTTCCTAGAGGAACCATAAGGAATAAGTCACATTTTAAGAGGAACCATAGTGCGGTCTGTGTTCTGGAATCCCTAGGGTGAGACTGAAGATGCAGTGAATAAGAGCAAAGAAGAAGAATCATAAAGAAAGTGAATGATTCAAGCATGCTTTAAGCACTTGGAAAACATATACAACAAACAGAAAAGAAAATGAAGTGATAGGGAATTTTGAACGTAACCCCATCAAAACCAAAAACCATGGTGGTCTCAAGAGATGAGATTATCACTGTATGTTGGATGAAGAGTCTGGAACAGGTCAATTATTCAAATACCTTGGCACTGTAATAACCCAGAAGGGAAGTATCAAAGAAGAGCTGACTACTTGAAGAGTACAAACTGGCAGACTGCTTCATGCCACAAATATAAGGTATCTCAGTAAAATAAAAATAGGTAAGAAAACTAAGATGGCTATGTACGACATGACTATGAATCATGGGAAATGGCAACTCAGCTCCAATACTCTGAAATATTATCTATCTAAGAAAGCGGGGAACTGAGATGCTAGTCCAGTCAGGCACAACATACTGACCAGGACGTCGCATCAGGCACAATACACTGACCAAGACCACAATTTCTCTTCCATGTATCGTTCCCTGGAAACAGTCTGTTTTCATGGCAGCCTGGCTGACGAGATGTGGATTTATGTGATCCCCGTAGTAGTGAGCACCATGGAAATGAAGCCAAGCATAGTACAATCGCCTAGAGGACCACGGTCCACCTTCATCAGCATGCTCGGGATGTGAGGAAAGCTACTACAACCCACAACTTGGCTTGGCTTGGTTGGTTCTCAATCTGCCGCTACCAAACCCTGAAAGGGCTTAAGTAGCAGAATGTAGTCCAGAGAACGGAATGCGTTGTGTTATAGTTTACAGTTTGACTGCGATATTTGCACCTTTCGGCCCAACACATCCGACTTCAGCAAGCCTTTTTTGAATACCGGGTTAGCATTCCCTTCTCTTGCAGCCTGTTATCCAGGATCTCTGCGTGGAGGTGTAGAAGGGTCTTGGCAGCTCTGGTTCGCTGGCCCTGACGCTAGCAGTCAGTTATGGGTCGCTGACCACTGCAGCTCATGCGCTGCCCAACTCGCCACTTAACGTCCTTTTCAGGGTGCACAAAATGGTAAACTTATTCATTGTGTGCATTAAACAACATCTAAGAAAGCTGGTCCAAGAAGAGACAAGGTCCTTGATCAGATGTTATGGTACAATCTTGAAATTCTGCCCTTGCAGACTCAAGTGGAACAATCTCAACTTTGACCATATCTGTAGAATGAAAGAAGATCAGCAACCACAGCAGTCATAGAAAACAAAGAACCAAGGATTCAGACCCTAAGGAAGACAATATAAGACAGTTTATGCTGGCGAAGACGGATGTGTCGACCGAAAGTTGCAAATATCACAGTCAAACCGTAAATTAGCAACACAACGCATTTCGTTCTCCGGACTACATTCTGCTACTTGCATAGCCCTGTTCAGGACTTTGTAGCGGGAGATTGAGAATGAGCACAGAAGAAGAAGACAGTTTATAAGAGAGCAAGAACTGCACTGAAACCAGGCCAAGAGGAAGACAGCAGACAGAATGGTCTGGCACTCTCTGGCGAGCCTCTACACACCAGGGTCGTTGTTGATTGCTCAAAATGAGTAAAATGACTCTTTTGTGTGCCCTGAAAAGGGTATTAAGTTGCAGGTTTCAGTAGCTTTCCCCACATTTTGCATGTGCTGATGAAGGTGGACTGGGGTCCTTCAGACGGTTGTGTCTTGCTTAGCTTCATCTGCACGTCACTCACTACCATGGGTATCATGCCTATCTTCGTTAGCTATGCTGCCATGAAAACAGCCATTCTCAGGGAGACCTGAGTGGAAACGAGGTGGGGGTCTTGACCAGTATATTTTACCTGACTCTGATATCCGATCAGTATGTTTTGCCTGACAAGACGTTAAGTCTCCTATCCCCATACTCCTGTGTAGAAGAGGAACAACTAAGAAAGTGTTAATCTAACCAGTCTTTCATATGATGAAAGGGCCTTACTGCAAGAAAGACACAAGTTAGGGGATTCAGTCAACCAAAGTCCCCCCAAAAAGGTGGCATCTAGCCTTTTTCATGTTTGCAGCTATGAAATGTAGACCTAGTTCGATCCAGACTACTATTTCCTAGCGTTATCATCAAGTGTGCACCATACATAAGATAAAATGCTTATATTGGTGACGGATAAACAACGAAAGAAGCGTTGAAATAAAAAAATATTCATAAGAAAACAATCAATTCATATTTCCCCTAGCACTTACAAGAGAACAGATGTTTCCCAGTTGCAGAGTATCATATGGAATGGCTATTTTTTTTGCTGCCGGTGCTCCAGCCGCAGAACTAGCAGAATCCTCTGCTGGTCGTTTATTTGACATTGTTGTACGGTTTTTACAAAAACACTCCTACATATCTATGTGAAACAAAAGCAACATTATGCAACAAAAAACATTTCTTATGCCTGATTGAATACCAGGATTATTTATTAAATTATCATTAAACTCATGAAAATTTAAATATTTTAATCTTCTGATAACAATAGTTGCCATAGCTTGAATATTAACAAATGGACATTTATGATGCAAATAACGATATTATTACAATACTTATTTATTACTAAATTTTTATTATAACATAATTTAAAAATGCAACACGTTTAGCTTTTTGTTGATTACTCTGCAAATTATATGCAAGAGATTTTAATATTCTGTTTTATTTAGGTTAACCCTTTGTATTATCTTAGTTTACTTTATATGTTTCACCTCCCATAAAATATTTATAAACACAAAAAATAATTTTTATTCCTAAACCTTTCCTTTATTTATTATTTTCCCTTGTGAATTCAGTCTTTGAGTACTGAGTTCATTTCTTTCATAGCAACATTTATCCAGAGAACTGGACTTTACATATAGACGTAATTTTTTGTAAAACATGGTGAAAGAAGATTTCTTTCATAGTCATTCATGAGAAGCACTATTGAGATATTCACCACTGCAAGGATCGCTTCTTCTATTTTTTAAACTACTCTCAGTGTGAAGTTAACTTGAAGGTTAACAAAGATTAGCCAAAATTATAAGTAGCCACAGGAAGCAAGGCAAAACAGTGAGTGGACGGGAAATGCTATTTCTACAAATTGCACAGCATTTATTATGGTGAGATTAGAGGAAACACGTTAAAATCTCCAGCTGCATTGTGATGTTCTGAAAGTTAAAGAGTCAACAACCATAAAAGGTTTAGATGTAGTTTTTAAAGAACATGGGAAGATGTGGAAGACAGGGTAAAGATAATTGAAAACTTGGCACTATGGCATAGCAACAAGAAGACAAAATTAATACTGAACATCAAGGTCTATCATCACGATTCCCTGGACCTCAGTTTCCCAACATTCTCTTTTAGTCAGAAAAACCTTTATTATTTTTGTATTATGTATAGTCTATTTCCATGTTTCCAGTAATATAGTCTAACTAACAATGGACATTGTATATAATTCTTATACTTGATCCTAACCGAGTGGTTTGCCAGGGTCTATGTGTATGACAAGGACTAGAATAGCACCACTGCCCTGCAGAGAGCATGTTGTAAGATACGACTGTGTGACATGGTATAACACAGGCCATGGTTAGTGGGTTTGTTAAGAGCAACATAGATGGCGCCTAATAGGCTGCGGGTCTACTTTGCTCTAGTGTTAGTCTATTAAGATGGACTCGCACATCTATTAACCACACTCCATAGTGAAGTAATAAGCTGCTCAAGCCTAGCCCGCTAAGCGGGAAATCCTCTTCCTGGCTACATCCAGCTCACACTGGAGATGGGACCTGCACATGGGGCTTATGCCCCGGTAGAAGTACAGGTTAAGACATACTTGATAAGTTGATTATATTGAAATTCCACTGGGTTCTGTTTGTGACACAGTGGAATTTGTATTTTATTTAATGTCCTAATTAATGTTAATAGTTGTTTGCCTATTGTTACTGATGGAACATTTTAACCTGACACTGACAGTAAACATGACAATGATTCCTGAAAGTACTCAGTACTGAGACAGACAGTAACTGTTCAGTGGTTATCACATCGCTTCTCCTGTACTTCTATCAATTCAGCAATTAATGAACACATTTACTTTGTTATATTTGTAGCTCTAATTCAATTGTTAGGTTTGAGATATCAATCAATACAATTTCTACATGAATTCGATGTCGACGATGATCATGTTTCGTGCGGTTTTTCTTTCATTATTACCATAGAATAATGCTTTAATACATTGTAAACTGACAAGTGACAGTCATGCCGACAATGCATTGCATTATAGTTTAAGTTTGTAGTGACATAGTTAAGTAATGATATATTTCGATTATTTGGCAGTTTGAGTTTGTTCGTTATGTTTATAAATTATATGCCATTTTCCTATCAAATGTAGTTTAACGTGCATTATTTTCCTTCAAACGTTAATGTTCACTAAAAATATTCACATTATAATGCATTTACTAAATTTATGCTGCTATATTCGCTAGACTGCTTCTTTTTGTGGTTGCTTATTTTAAACATCGGTTTTACTTGTTATCGAACAGCTACGACGCCATATTGGTACCGGAAATTCTGTCAGTTACGCGTCCAAGCAATAAGCCTAAATTCCTGTTGTCGTTGTTGCAACTTTAAGCCGTTACAGTCTAACACTATTTTTGTAAATTATGAAGGTGATAAATAGATACGGCACATTCCCATATCAGCTGCCCAGGCTAAGCGGAAAAATCTACTCAATTTCAGCAGTCTATGAAAAATAATTCACACTTGGAACATGGAACGTAGGAACGATGTGTCCTTCTTTCTGTTGTCCTACTGCCATCCCTATCCCAGAGATGCGTAGATTTATTGTTATCGCCAAGTGGGAGGCTTGTGCTTTCACTAGTCAGTGTAACTTCCTGAGAGTGTTAATGTTATAGACGCCCTCGATCCACTGACGTCGAGGTATGCCCCTTGTTCCTGGACCGGAGACCTGCATATGATATGCTCTTGATATGTGCACATGCCTTGCAAATACGGATCTTGCAAGCGTTGCAGAAATAAGGAAAACAGCCATGGTCAATAGTGAACTCAAACGGCTGCAAGTGGGTATTGCTGCCTTCAAACAAGACTTCTAGGGTGCGGATCAGTTAAGGAAAAAGGCTACACTTTTTTCTGGCATGGCCTGGATATTCCTGGATATCAGCCAACTTCGGCTGTATGTAGTCGGTTTCGATGTGGTTAACTTAACTTAACGTCTTTATACTGGTTTAGAAGACTCTGCAGAGTCTGTATACAACCAGTTCCAATTACATCATCTTGCTCTAGAAGCTGTACGCATCCAATCTATTCTTAAATGCATTGACCGTCCCAGCCTCCACCACCTCACTTGGCAATGCATTCCAAGCATTCACAACTCTCTGGCTAAAGAAATACTTCCTAATATCTAATCTGGACCTCTCCTTGGTCAACTTGTAGCTGTGCCCTCTTGTCCTTGTTGGTGGTTGTACTTTAAAAAAACTTGTTATAGTCTACCTTATCCATTCCTCTGATCATCTTATACACCTGTATTAAGTCACCACGAATTCTTCTCTCTTCTAGACACTGTAGGCCGGTTCTTTTTAATCTTTCCTCATAACTGTAATTCTGGAATCCCACTATCAGCTGTGTCGCTCTTTTTTGTATTCTCTCCAGCATGTCTATATCCCCTCTCTGATAAGGACTCCACACCTGTACACAGTACTCTAATCTAGGTCTAACTAATGCTTTATACAGTTTGACCCACTAACCTCCTTGCTCCTATGTTTATTATTTCTTTTTATCATCCCTAACATTGCATTTGCCTTTTTTACTGCTACCTGAGCTTGCTCCCTCACTTTACATGTATGATCTATTATAACCCCTAAGTCCCTTTCTTTATCTATCTTTCTAATATTGTTCTCTCCCATTCTGTAATTATGTTCCATATTGGATCTACCCATGTGCATGACTGTACATTTATCTACATTAAACTCCATTTGCCAGATTACAGACCATTCTCGAATTGTATCTAAATCCGACCTCAATATATCCACTTCTGCTTTAGATGACACTACTGCATAGTTTTGTATCATCAGCAAATTTTGCAATAATGGATCCCATACCTATGTCCAAATTATTTATATATATCAAGAATAAAATTGGTCCCAAAACCGAGCCCTGTGGCACTCCCCTTTTCACTTCACACCACTCAGAGTACTCCTTATTTATACCCACCCTTTGCCTTCTTCCCGTTAACCAATTTTCAATCCATTTGGCAACTTCCCCACCTATTCCATGTGATTTTAACTTTCGAAATAATCTTTGATGAGGTACTCTATCAAAGGCCTTTGCAAAATCCAGATAAATAACGTCCACTAGCTCCCCTTTATCTAACATTTTGGTAACCTCCTCCATGAATTCTAATAGATTTGTTAAGCATGATCTCCCTCTGGTAAACCCATGCTGACTTTTCTAATTAGATTAAATTTATCTAATTAGAAATAGATAGTTGCACATGCCAACCGATGATTGCACCAGACGGTTGTCTTAATGTAACTTGTTCTGTATTTGGAATATAGATTGGGAGAACTGTGCTGATCATCAACTCCACTCTCTGGTCCCGAGCTGCCTTGTACCAGTGGTAAGACATAAGTCAAGGCGACTGGAGGTAACTCATGATGCAGGCTCTCTAGTTCCGCATACCGTGAGGTTGTGAGAACAGGAGTCGCTTGAAACTTGCAGGATTTGATCGTTCGCAATTCCGTTCATCGCTTTGAGAGGTGAGTGTGTTACTTCACGACCAAAGCGACTTTTTATTCGCTACGGAGAACATACATGTCAGCTCTATCAGCTCACCGATGGCTGTATCTGAATGCATAATGTCCATCCAATTTTGAACATTGTCAGCGCTTTTTCGCCAACGCTATCAGCGATTGCAGCAGACAAAGACAAGTTATATGAGTCTTTACAAAATATCATAAATTCATATCCAGAGGAATAGCCACTGTAAATACTAGGTGACCTGAACGCAGGCATTGGGTCTGAGCTAGGACAACATGGCGTTGGAAAACTCAACGAAAAGGGTAAGAGATTGCTTGAATTATGCACACAAAATAATTTATGTGTAGCAAATACGTTCTTTGCTGTCAAATAAGTTCACATGGTTTCTTAGTGTCATCCGAGATCAGGCCACTGTCACCAGATTGATTTCATATTGATACGGAGAAAACATCTCAATGTATTCAAAATCACACGTGCATTTCATAGCGCATATTGCAATACAGACCAGGCACTAATATTCAGCAAGGTCAAAGCATAAACTACACCCCCCCCCCCCCCCCCCCCCCCCCCACACACACACATTAAAAAACAAACAAACATACTAAACTTCCTCAATGACAAATGTATACATCTGTACGACCAATCCAAATTACTTTGGCATCACATTTAGTCGGTGCATGACATTGACAACTCGGTTCGAGAGAAACCGAATGCAAGGCAAAGAATAACAATCTCGAGGAAACTGGCTGGCACAGGCTGGGGAGCAAACACCAGAACCCTAAAGAAACTATACACTGAAAGAGTGAGGCCAGTTCTCGAGTATGGCATGCGACATGGGCAACATCAACAAAGTCGAACTTTGGTATAATCAACGGACTTCAAAACCACGCCAGGAGAATTATAACAGGAGGCATGCAGTCAACTTCAATTGAAGAACTTGAGAAAGTTCCACACCTACAATCAATGGACGATAGAAGAGACAGCAGAGTCCAGCAGCAATCAGAGAAATTAAGAAGACTTACAGACCACCCAATGCATCAGAGATTGAATGGAGTTGGAAAAGGGAGACTAAAGCTTAGCAATTTTATAGAATTATCCAAAACAAAGATGAGAGAAGACCATATAAACGCCATATGAACATCAAAGCATATCCTTGCTGCAAGCAAACCCAACTGGAAGCAGCAGCTCTTTCCATGGGTGATATAAAATATGCCAGATATCGGATACAAGAACAGCAGACTGAAAAGGAAAGAGGAGAAAAAAAACCTTAAATACATAGAGAAAAACTATCCAAGCACTGACTGGACACATGCATGCACTAACGGTTCTGCCACAGAAAATGGAGGGGGAGGAGCATTTCTGAGCCAAACAAATGGTAGAGAGATAACTGTCAGTGGCAACGTGAAAAACTCAAAGTAATTTCAGAGCAGAGGTAGAGGCATTGAAAACTGTAGTAGAAGCTATGCTGGCAGGCGAAAAGAATGAAAGCTAGGTAGTTTTTTTTTTTTACAGATACTCTGTCTGTGGCTACAGTGCTGAAGAGCCATAGAACTATGCTAGCAGTCTAAACTCAGAAGACTCGTAGCACAGTGTGTCCCAGCTCACTGTAATATCCAAAGAAAACGAGAAGGTGGACATACTGGCGAAAGAAAGTAGAAGGTTACCATAACAAGATTCAAGTAGGACTTATGAAGAGTCCAAAAGATTTATTAGAGCCAGATAGGGGAATGTATGTGAAACAGAGCATTCTGTGAGATTCAAGACATGACCGCTCTTAACAAACCATCTGGGTAAAGGTACAAATAACTAGGTGTAGATTTATAACTTGAATTTTGTCAGACCAGCGGCCGTTTTAAGCATTATCTTTTCGATTTCTAACTGCCAAGGAATTTTTAACGTGCTTGACACTGTACACGGGAGTCCGATCTCACTACCCAGAGATCAGGGGAATGTTTATCAGAAGATCCACGTCAAAATAAACCAGAGACTACTGAGTCTCCAAAGGCGATGATGGAAATGGTACTTCTCAGCTAGAGATCGGGATGAGGGCATCTCTGCTACAATGTGAAGTACGGTCACGACCGAGTTGAAAGGTGCATGCATGCCAAGAAAATATAGTATGAGAACGAAGATTGCGAAAGTGACTTAAGTTAGGCTCTTTTGTAGTTATCGGGCGCTTAAACAAGAGCAGCGATCGTATCAGACTCACAATCTGTGATTCGGAAGGTACAGAAGGTCGGACAACGACAGAAGTGGATATCGCCCTTTAAGGCCTCAAATCTTCGGGGGCTTTATCCGGATTCACCGTCCTGGTCATGATGGGGTTCATGGCGATAAACGCTGTGACGTCCTGCCTCAAAGTCAAAGTTATCGACGATAGATGTTGACACAGCAGAAAGCATAATTTTGAAATCAATTGTGGAGCTAACAAGAAGGGCGCCCAAGAGTATACGTAGCTGACCAGTGACTACTGGAATGGTCAATTTCGCTACTTGCCAAGGGATTCTCAACGCCTATGGGTTTGCCAGGAATGCAGTGATTTTGGAAATACATTTTTAGATGCTTCAGCAGACACAAAAGCGTATTCTGGTTACAACAGGGTTTCTTTG
This sequence comes from Ariolimax columbianus, assembly GCA_036924085.1. NCBI lineage: Eukaryota > Metazoa > Mollusca > Gastropoda > Stylommatophora > Arionidae > Ariolimax > Ariolimax columbianus. The sequence goes on along the minus strand of JAVGWX010000015.1, from coordinate 45,741,962 downwards.
AACCATCGATCTATTTTTTAATGAACACTTAATGTATTGTTTTCTTCACCCCCTCGTTTGGACACCAGTACTAGCTCTTAATCTTATTCGTATTGATCCTTTGCTTCTTCTTCTACCTCATTTGTTCTTCTAGTTCTTCTTCTTCATATTTCTTGAAAAAACAAATGCAAATTATTCACTCTGTGCGATCAAGATGCTGAGCAGCGCACGAGCTGCAGCGGTCAGCTACACATAGCTGACTGGGAAAAAATAAATGGAAAAAATGTTAAAGTTGATTAAAGTTAAGTTTAATCAAAATTTTAAAATGGATATGGTCAGATACCGCACCAAGACAAGAACACAAACCAAACCTACGTTACGACCAATAGGCCTTCACCAGTGACAACAAATAACAATACTGAGCTAGCAAATCAACATTAATGAAAAAATGGTCTGCATATCTGATAGTAGACCCAGTCTAAACGACTGGTTGGGTCGGAACTCGACCCATAGCTGACTGCTAGCGTCAGGGCCAGCGAACCAGAGCTGCCAAAACCCTTCTGCACCTCCACACGGTGATCCTGGATAACATAATGCAACAGAGCAAGACTGGCTAAGAAGAAGGGATCGAAGAGGGAATGCTAATCCGGTGCTAAAAAATGGTTGCTGGTCGGATGTGTTGGGCTGAAAGGTGCAAATATCGCGGTCAAGCTGTAAACTACGACACAACGCATTCCGTTCTCTGGACTACATTCTACTATTTAAGCCTTTGTCACCTTTTTGTAGTGGGAGATTGAGAAAGGACGAAGCCAAGTCAAGCCATTCCCTCTGTAATTCCCGTATCCGATTTGAGGAATTGCTTTCTGTCTTATGAACACTAAATATGAAACTGGCTGTATACAGACTCTGCAGACTCTTCTAAACCAGTATAAAGCCGTTAAATTAAAGTTAATTTACTTCTCATCATCCATTTGTCCCGATGAAAGTCCTGTGGCCCTAATAAGAGTTTTGTTTTGTTTATATCTTGGTCCACAAACTAAGCCATCCTTTATCAATGTGCTTCTAATGGTCGATAGATAACAAATATAGCATCTATGAATCTAGACATTAGTACGCGGCCTTGGTGAGGATATATGGGTTACAGTTAGATAATATATGGTATTATACATGGTGTGTAGGCCTACTATCAGTATAAACAGTGGAAACGTACACAATGTGCGATTGTATTTGGAAAGTGATACTTTGATCTTACGATTCAGTTTTGAATATGCTGTTGGCTGCATGAGAAGGAGTCCGGTATTTCTAACTTACTTGACTTGTGATACTCACTGTGAATGATTGTGATAGGCTAGTTCTATGTTCGTTTACATCTTTAGTTCTTTAATATACATGTTTGAAATTTTAATGAATTAATCACATTACTACAAGAGGTGGAATCATTCATCTATCTTGCCATTCTGATTCTTGTCAGTAATATTGAATATAGACAACAAAGTTATTAGTTAATCAAAGAAGGTTTGTAGGAGGTACAGAGAGATGTGATATAAAATTGAAAATACAAAAACGTGAGAGAGGCTTTCATTGCTTTATGGAATTTATATATACCGCCAGACAACAGACAGAGGATATTGGATTATTGGAGGTCCATTGCAGGCAACCTTAATTGCAGAGACTACACTTAAATTTAATATAGGCCTATCGATAGAAATGGAATCCACAATAAAAATAGTAATACAGATCTTCAACTCCAGCTAATGTAAAGTTCGTTCTATTGTTATTATTATTGTATTGCTCAGTTACCTGTAACAAAAACTATAACAATAAAAAGGTGAAAGGTTCAAGTTTTCAGCATGGATGCCTGGGTCCATTAGCTCCTACATTTCTTGGGCCCTAAAGATGGAACTGTCATTGGGAAGGAGGGGGGGGGGGTTCCTTGGGCATTTGAAAACCAGTAACGAGGTCTGTATAACCGCTGGTATCATCTTAAATAGGGTTGTTAAACAACAGATCACTACATATTATTTAAGGTTTACTGATGGTGATCTGTGGGAGATACACAGACAGATACAGGTGGAACAAGACACGAAGAGAAGTGCTGGAATTGGATAGGTCATACATTAATGGAGGTGGCTGGGGAGGACAGGGGGGGGGGGATGCGATAGTGGATGAGCTGACAGCAGCCAACGACTCATAGCTTCAATGAACCAGAACTGACCAAGAACCTATTCTGCTTCCAAGTGCTGGTCCTGGAACCAGGCTGTTCTAGTGTAGTCTGGCTTGGCTTGGCTTCGTTCGTTCGTTCTCAATCTCCCGCTACCAAACCCTGAAAGGGCTTAAGTAGCAGAATGTAGTTCAGAGAACGGAATGCGTTATGTCATAGTTTACAGCTTGATTGCAATATTTGCAACTTTCGGTCCAACACATCTGAATTCAGCAAGCATTTTTTGAGTACCGGGTTAGCATTCCCTCTTCGATCCCTTCTCCCTAGCCAGTCTGCCCTGCCGCAGCCTGTTATCCAGGATCAACGCGTGGAGGTGTAGAAGGGTCTTGGCAGCTCTGGTTCGCTGGCCCTGACGCTAGCAGTCAGCTATGGCTCGCTGACCACTGTATCTCATGTGCTGTTCAGCTCATGCGCTGCCTAGTGTAGTCTAACTAAGAGAATGGGGATTGGAGTGGGAAGGCAAACCTAGAAAAGCCAGATGAAACCGGATGTGTTGGGATGAAATGCGCAAATATCGCAACCCCACTGTAAACTACAACACAACATTACTACATCTTTTTCAGGGCGAATGCTAAAGAAGAAGAAGAACAACAATACATTGAGGAAACCAGTTGATAGCATTACAAGGCAGTCTGTTCTGATTGATAGTATATAATAATATTTATTATATTCCTGACATAGAAGCATGTTGGTGTTTAATGCCCACAATGAGTAAGTTTACCCTTTTGTGCGCCCTGAAAAGGACGTAAAGTGGCGGGTTGTAGTAGCTTTCCTCACATCCCGAGGATGCTGATGAAGGTGGGTCGCGGTCCTCCAGGCGGTTGTGATATGCTTGGCTTCATGTGTGTGGCGCTCACTATTACGGGGATCACATTGATCCACATCTCGTCAGCCAGGCTGCCTTGAAAATAGCCAGTTTCCAGAGAATGCTACATTGAAAAAGAAAGTGTGGTCTTGGTCAGTGTATTGTCCCTGATACGATGTCCTAGTCAGAATGTTGTGCCTGACTGGACTAGCATCTCAGTTTCCCCACTGAGAAATAGAGAAATACGGTGAACGCCAAAAAAAAATATGACCAGAAGAAAGGACAGATACAACATGTGGAAGATAACAAGACAAATAACTATAAAACTGGAGATTAGGAAGAGAAAATAATAATAGATGTGATATTGAAAAGAAGTAGATGCAGACCAAAACAAGACATCTAGAAGAGAGCTCAAGACAAACATAAAGTAACCTCTTACAACAAACACAGGAGGTTACAATATCTTACTAACTTTGTCAATTATCTTCTGACATGGAATGTAGAGGTTTTCTTTTCATTCATTTTTGTGGCTTATAATTTTTATAAAAAGGAGTAGGGGTAGCTGTCTCACCACCATCCCCAGTGTTACTCCTCTTATGACATGCCTATCAGGTTACAGTTATACTATTCATTGCTACCAATCCTGGCCCTGGCGACTCAGAAACTTTACTACAATATTAAGACTTTTCAAAAAGAAAATTATAGCCAGCAGAACCTTAGTAGAAGCTCATAGGCCGAGGACACTAACGTCTGGTTAGGCAAAGCACATTGATCGGTCATGTTAGTCAGGGTCAGAATAAACATACTGACCTAGACCCCCACCTCACTTCCATGCAGGTCTCCCTGGAAACGGGCTGTTCTTCTTGGTAGCCTGGATAATGAGGTGGAGGATTGATGTGATTCGTATAGTTGTGATACATGAATGAAGGCAAGCATATCACAACCACCTGGAGGACCCTGGTCTACCTTCACCATCGTGCTCAGGATGTGAGAAAAGCTACTGAACTTACCACTTAATGCCCTTTTCAGGGCACATAAAACAATAAACTTGCTCATTGTGGGCATTTTCAACAACAACAGCAGGAGCTCATGGTTATGAACTCCGTAAATCTTACACAAGACTCATTAACTCACGCAGAACAGTAACTTTGAAGACACACTGGCAGGGAGGCTGAAGAACTTTTTGTGTCGAAAATACAGCTGGAACCTTATTTCACAATACTCATTCATATTCACCTGCATATTGAATACATTTATTGTCTTTAATATTGTTAGTTTGTTATTTCCCAGAACAAATATTAGGACAAAACTGCAATCTGAACAAAATGATGGCTGTGAACACAAGCTACTTGGTTGGTGCAGTTTTCCTGGGCGCCTTGACTGTGGTTCTAATTAAACTGATTGCTTCATTCAAGTCATTCAGCAGACAATTGGCCATGTATAGAAAGTTTCCTCAGGAGCCATCAAACATCATATTTGGACATTTACTTGAGGTTAATTACATCTCCAGTCTTTTTTTATAATCTTAAAATATGATGATTAATTGTCAGTACTTGGATTTTTATAGCAGGTCAGTTTTACTACCACATGTATTACAAATTTTTTTTTTTTTCCCATTCACCTTATTTCTCTATTCCCCAAGGCGGTGTGCGTTGCACTACGGTTTTTATTTTGCGCATGTCGGCACAGTGCATCCGACTTTGGCATGCATTTTATGTAAGGGTCTGCTTCCTCCTGTATTTCTTAAGGGTTTGCTTCCCTGGGGTAACAGCCGGTACTGTGATGGGATCGAACCCAGCACCTTCGGATTGTGAGCCGTGTCACTTAACCACTAGCCTACACCGTGTCCCTACCACATTTTTGTTGTTGTTTTGCTTAGATGTTTGCCTCACTAGTTTCTACTGGCGGAGGCGCGCCATTTTCCACCCCAGACCGTAGTCCATTTGGCGATATCAGGACGCATAAACCAGTGCTTGGATGCATGTGTGCGTCTGCATGTACCTATGCTAGGTTTGTGCGCCCTCAGAAGCTAGCCCAACCAAAGTGCAATGGAAGGGCCTCACCATGAGGGAGCGTGTGAAATTTGTGCAAGGGTGTGGCTGTAGGACAGAGTCAAATGAAACAGTGAGGCTAGAAGGGGAAGAGTGGCCCCCAGGGTGAGTAGCCTAGGATGGTCCCTACCACATGTATGATTTTTGGAATATTTATAGTTTTCTGCATTTTGAAATTTTTTTGCTGTTCAGATGTATTGGTAACTTTATGATTCATATAGTAATACTATAATTCTAGTGTTCCCTCAGGCACATTTTGTGCCCTATGCCAAATCTTGTCTAAACGCATCACTGTCCTTTGGCATTAAGTACCATGCCGGACCAAGGTCCTGTCAAAGGCCATCTCTTCATCCCATTGGTGGATGTCCGGGGTGACGACTATAGGTGTAGGGCCACCATGATATAAAATCAGTGATTTATTTCTTGATTATATTTTTTTTTTAATGTCTGAATTACTGTTATTCTGTTAGTTATTTAAATAAATGCTTAAATTCCGTTATTCACTCTTTATATTTTGGTTAGATAATTGTTTTGAGAAAATATATATTTTCAACATTTGAACATATCATTCAGTTTTTGTATCATGATTTTAAGATGCTAGAAAAAGTCATTTATATTTATTCCTATTTTGTCATTGGCTGCAAGTACACTTTTACCTTCATGTCTCTTAAAACATTCCTATTCTGTATTTAGACACACAAAAGTCAGACACACAGACAAATGTTCTTGCGCGGAAGAAAAAAAAAAGCATGGTCCTCCCCAACTCAAATTAAAGGATTACCTGTATGGAGAGGCATTGGAAAAGAGGCTAAACGCATTTGAGAATAAGTGTCTTAGAAAACTGTTGCACATTGGCTTGGAGCAATTCATAACAAACAAAACAATTAGAGAAGTCACCAACCAACAATATGTTTCATCACTCATCATGAAAAAACGTTGGTCATACATCGGACATGCTCTTAGAATTAGACAGCAGCAGACTCCCTCTGCAAGCATTTATATGGTCACCATCTGGCAGCAGGAAAAGAGAAAGACCGAAAGAAACTGTACGCAGAACAATCATTAGAGAGGTTTCCACTATGGGCTTGAGCAACATTTATGAACTGAAAAGAGTGGCATCACACAGATCAAACTGGAGAGTACTGTTTTCTGCTTTATGTGCCATATATGGCACTTAACGAACATTGCTTAATTGATAAAGCTTGAGACAGACCACAGAGTTTATAAGGAAAATATATGAAATTATTTGAAAGTAAATGACAAAGAAGAATAAATTACATCACCCTTAAAGCAAACATGCTGAGCTAGCAACTTTTATTGACCTGCGGTAGAATAACAATGAATTGGCTGTAATTAATATCACTATTTTTACATCTGACAGTATCCTGGACCAAATGAAAAAGGTCTCGCTTTCCAGAGAGAACTTACTGCCAAGCATCCAATGTGTCATTTAATGTGGTTCATGTATTCACCAATGCTAATAGTTAACCATCCAGACACAGTCAAAGTTATACTAAAATCCTCAGGTAGGCTTATTTACAATGCATCTATGAATACAATTTTGGTCTCATAAAATAATTGTTCCGACCACAGTCATAGACACACTTCTTCTTTCACTTTTGACAGCAGTGAAGGGATAAAACCTATAGAAATTTATCAGCGAATGAAGATTGAGTATGGTGATGCATGCCTTTCACTCCAGCAAGTATTTGAGTGGAGTAGGAAGTTTCAAAACGACATAAATTCTGTGACAGACTGTTCACGACCAGGCCAGGCACACCGAGCAGTTACCCTCGTGTTGATTGCAGCTGTTGACTCCCTCATAAATCGCCAATTGACTGAGTGAAAGGCATACATCACCGTACTAGACCTTCCTTCGCAAATGAACTTAACGGATAACAGAGCACTGCTTCTCTTTGGTGCATGTCAATAGTGGTGCGGCCATCTTTTAACTGCAATTATGATGTCATATTGTTTGTCTGCAATGAGATGGCATGTGCAAGACACTCTTGACATCCTTAACAACCATATTCACAAGTTACAATACAAAGGCAAGATTTTTATAATTTCTGTTCCACTTTTAAGGTTTTCATTTGAAGCCCTCTCGTGTGTCAACTTTTAAGTTGTAATTTGTAAGTTTCCATAGATTTTCCTCTTGTAATCGTGTTGTAAGTTTTTTAAGCAGTTTGTAAGTTTGTTTTAAAAAAACCTACTTTTCCTAATTATATTATTTTTAAAAAAAAGGTGTAGATGTGATATTTTAAAAAAAATTCTTGAAAAATGTAACCTCCCAGCATTTGATTTTAAAAATCAATTTCATTGCACATCACTAAACTGAACTGCATATAGTTCACAATGAAAGGAATGAAGTTGTTAATTTTAGTATAAAACATGTAAATTTGTATTTTAGTTTACTATTTTTAACTGTTGATCTTGTATGCTACAAAAACTTTATTCATGTAATGTTTTTGCTACTAATTTTTAAAATAATCATGATAGTTGCTCATCACAAGCGAACATTTATCTCTACTTTCTAAGGTGTATATTGGTGTAGCAAAGTATTTTGTGTGCAGGGATGTAGACAGCTATGTAAGATAAACGATATTAAAGCTTAACAATGTAAATAGATTATGTTTGACAGTCACACAGACTAAAACTCACAGTTAAGGCAGTACATTTTGTCAAATAAGTATCTAAATGGATATCTATTTACATCAATATATATCTAAATATAGTTAGAAAACTAAATTTAAATATTTGCAAAATAAATAAAATTGGTTAAAGCAAAAGAGAAGCCAAGGTTAAATGTTAGATTATGTTAGAATGACAAATATTGAGATAAATGAAACATTTTGAGTTCATTGGAATATTCATCACAGAAGATGAAAAATGTAAAACAGAAAAACTATAAAGCACCTGAGTGTTACCAGGACTTATGAGGGAAGCAAAGAATCTGTACACTGTAACCTACGGGCATGTCATAAAAGGTAACTAGCGAGGGTTGATCATATCGTTGGCCAACTCATCCTGTACAAACTTAATAGATATTCTTAGTTCTTAGTCAACCTGTACTTCTACAGGGACACATGCCCCTGTGCATGTCCCAGCTCTGGTATGAGCTGGATATAGCCGGGAGAAGGATTTCCTGCTTAGCGGGCTAGGTTTGAGCAGCTTAATACTCCGCTGCGTTAGGTGATTAACCGATGTGCGAGTTCATCTTTATAGACTCAAACATCTATGTTGCTCTAAACAAAACAGTTAACCAAGGCTGGTGTTATGCCATGTCACACAGTTAGTCGCGTCTTACGACATGCTCTCTGTGAGGCAGTGGTGCTATTCTTGTCCTTGTCATACACAAAAACCTCGCCAGACCACTCGTGTTAATAGATATGGGCAGGTCTATATGACTTGGTGTGTATTTGTTGAAAACTTGTGCTCCAAAGGGAGCCGAAAAGATGAGGACCTTACAACCTAACAAAGGCCTTGATAAAATTAATCACCAACCACCAACTAAGTTACCTCATTCACTCCAGAATATTTGTACTTCTGGACACATTTAATTTTCAATTGTAAAAACCCTGGTAGGAAGTACAGGTACATTTACAAATATAGAAAACAGTTGTTGTTGAGAAACTTTCAAATATAAGCACACTAATAGCTCATGTGCCACAAGTGCCAGGGATGGCTGACTAGTCCTGGGATGATGAGAGTATCATCGGATGTCTTGAGTAACTAGCATCTGCGAGCAACGACTCCACATACTTGTGGAAACATTGGGAGAGAGTAGATCTACGGGAGTAAACCCAGACAGAAAATCTAAAGTGGTAGCACCTACGGCGGATGGTTTCAAAATTGCGAATTCATTCCAGCAGCTCCTGCAGCTAAGCTGGTGCCAAATTGTCATGCTTTGCATTCCTCTCGATTACACCAGTGAGACTGAGAGGGGGATCCTGCAGTTTGGGCAACCCAGGATCTCCATATTCAGCACCTAGGCTTGCGTCCTGGAGAGGCTACTTACAGGGCGCCACGCATATGGTCTACAGAGACTGAGACGCCTATGATGATGATGAATAGTTCATGTGAATTTATCAGCTCTGTAGCATTGTAAGAAAGTTATCAAGCCAATATACTGTCTCTACGTTGTTGTTGTTTTGAATGCCCACAATGAGTAGGTTTACTTTTTTGTGCTCCCAGAAAAGAATCCTAAGTGGCAAGTTGCAGTAGATTTCCTCACATCCCGGGCGTGCTGATGAAGGTGGATCAGGGTACTCCAGGCAGTTATGCTATGCTTGGCTTCATTTGCATGTCTCTCACTACTGTGGGGATCACATTGATCCTTCACCTTATTAGCCAGGCTGCCATGAAAACAGTCCATTTCCAGGGAGGACTGCGAGGAAGCAGAGGTGTGGGACTTGGCTAGTATATTTTGCCTGACTCTGACTAACATGTCTGATCAGTATGTTTTGCCCGACCCTGACTAACATGTCTGATCAATATGTTTTGACCGACCCTGACTAACATATCTGATCAGTATGTTTTGCCTGACCCTGACTAACATGTCTGATCAGTATGTTTTGCCCGACCCTGACTAACATGTCTGATCAGTATGTTTTGCCTGACCCTGACTAGCATGTCTGATCAGTATGTTTTGCCTGACCCTGACTAACATGTCTGATCAGTATGTTTTGCCTGACCAGACATTAGTCTTCCTCCTCATCGTCTCTGCGTAGTTTACCAGTTAACATCAATGCAATTAAGGTGGCACTTAATATGATTTGAGCTTAAATACTCTTGCTCTAAAAGAACATCCTATGTTTTGTATCAGGATAATTACTAAAACATGCATTAATTTTGTGAGTTACCATGTGTAACATTATCTGTTTTTCTTAGAGCCTAAAGGGGAGAGGGTATACAACATGATGCACCCTTGGATTGGAGATGGACTGTTGACAAGTCAAGGGAAAAAATGGTCAAGAAACAGAAGACTTTTAACACCAGCATTCCACTTTACGATTCTCAAAAATTATGTTGAACTAAAGAACAGATGTGCAGACTTATTACTGGTAACATTTTTTCTCATTGTTATTGAACTTTCTGACTATTTAGTTTTTATGCTCTATTGTTTTCTGAATTAAAAGAAAATAATGCTTACTTTCCTACAATTTTCTTTTACATTTCTTACCAACTTAGTCATTCTTCTTTTATCCTAGGGCGTAGGGATAGATTCAAACAGGCATGTTAATGTCTGTTGCCAAGTGACTGAAGGCTAATGGCTATTTGTAGTATGTATTTTAAACTTCCCGTTGCTTGCTAGGTCTGGGGGAAGATACAAATAATTTGGGTAGATTTTTAACTTGAATTTTGTCTGGACGGTGGCAGTTAAGCCTACTTATTTTCAATTTCTAACTGCCAAGGAATTTATACCATGCTCGACACTGAACACGGGAGTACTATCTCACTACCCAAAGATCAGGAGAATTTTTACCAGAAGAACCACAGGAAAAAAAAATCAAGGTCACCACCGTGTCTCGATCCCGTGACCTCATTGTTTAAGACAAGCAGGTGATTAGGCTGTTGTGTCATTGGATGGTGGCGGAGCTGCTGCCATATGGCCTTCACGTCTGCTGGCTTATTTTTGTCCACGGCTGCTTATTTAATATTCACAGCTAGTCTTTAAATTAGAGAGCCATTTCAGCAATCCGAAACCCTGTTGAAGTGCCTGGTAGAAGTGTCGACTTCTTCCCCAGGTCTTTTCTATCTGTCATTCTTTTAATTTTTCCTGCGTTATTTTGTAAATGTATCTTTCTCTCTATTAATTTCTGCAAATTTGTTGTTAATTCTTTTTCTTTTCTTTTTTTTCATTGAATTTTATAGAATTTTAACTTTTATTTATATTTCTCATTATTGTTTTCCAAATTTTGTCGTTTATAATTAGTATTCACGTATTTATCAAGCGCATGTACACATTTGTATTTCCCCCATTTTTTCTTTCTTTTTTGTTTAATCATATATTATTAATATATTTCTTAGTATCAAATTTATCATAAATATGTATTTTATCTCTTCATTTTGGGTACTGTTTAAATATAAATGTTAAGTTGACGTCTGACAGCGTACGAAGAAGAAGAAATAAAAATGTTAAACAAATTTAAAAAAAATAGAGATGCAATGAATTTGATGGTGAGATATGTGTTAATCAAAACAATTGCATTTATTGGAATATGATGTTTGCATTGTTATATTGTTAATTCACAGGAAAAATTTGACAGAGCTGTCAAAGAATCCCAGCCATTTCATGTATTTGCTAATATAACGATGTTCACTCTTGATGTCATACTTAGATGTGCCATGTCATTTGAAACTGACTGTCAGAATTTAGGGTAAGTGCGCTTGTTGTTGGAGTTTAGTTTAGTTTAGTAGAAGAATCAATGTCAATGTACGCGGTTTAACCCATAAGTGCTCTGTTATTCTATTCTCCATATTTTTGGAGAATCTCAGCACAATATACGAGCTTCGTAGCACTGGTGAGTGTCCCGTAATAGATTGGGTAGATTTTTAACATAATTTTGAATTTTGCCCAGGCAGTGGCCGTTAAGCCTACTCTTTTCGATTTCCAACTGCCGAAGGATTTTGAACGTGTGCAACACTGCACACGGGCTTCCATCTCTGCTACCCATAGATTCGAGGAAATACCAGAAAGTCCATGTGAAAAAAATCAGGAATGGTGCTATAATGTCACCCTGTCTTACACCACTGGCAGTCTTGAACTCCTCTGACACTTGGTTTCCTGTTCTAATATAGTTTCTGGAGGTCTTATAAAAACTCTATTGTTGTTGTTTTAATGCCCACAATGAGTAAGCTTACTCTTTTGTGCACCCTGAACCTGAAAAGAATGTCAAGTGGTGAGTTATAGTAGCTTTCCTCACATCCTGAGCGTGCTGATGAAGGTGGACTATAGTCATCAGGTTAGGCTATGCTTGGCTTCATCTGCGTGATGCTCACTACTATGGGGATCACGTTGATCCACATCTCGTCAGCCAGCCTGCCTTTAAAACACCCTGTTTCTGGGGAACGCCACATGGAAGAAAGATAGTGGTCTTGCTCAGTATATTGTGCCTGACCCTAAAGTGATATCCTGGTCAGTATGTTGTGCCTAACCAGACTAGCGTCTCAGTCCTCCATTAAAACTATATATAGCACAGACCGAAAGTGCTGGGATGTTCTTCCTTTCAAGTCCCACAGCATGCTGCAAGGAACCTTATCGAATACCTCTTTCAGGTCCAAAAAATAGAGGTGCATTTCATAATTGCACTCAAGAGATGTTTTAGTCAGTTGCCTGAGAGTTGAGATACGGTCTTGAGTACTTCGGTTTGCTCTGAAACTGGATTGGGCTTCCCTAATCTGTGGCTCAGCCAGCTGTCTTAGTCTTTGTTCCAGTATCCCAGATGTGGTTCTCGTATTGACAGTTGTCACCATTTTTGAATGTTGGTATTGTAATGGCTATCTCACAGTCCTTTGGTATAGTCTTATGGCACCAGACTGCCTGGAGAACTTTCAGGAATAACAGTTCGCCTGCCATTCCTATGTACTTGACCATTTCTGGTGGTATACCATCATGTCCTGCTGCTTTGCCAACCTTCATTTTCTCCAGTTCTGCCTTCAGTTTTCCCTGTCATTGATTTCCTCCTGTGTATTATAGCCTATCATACTTGGAACTGTCTTCGTCTACATAGAGGAGCTCTGAGAAATAGTCTTTCCATCTATCCATTATCTCTCTCAGAGTGGTAAGCAATGCACCTTGTTTATCTTTTACAAATTTCAGTGGGCATTCTTTTTTCTTTCTTCATCTTCTTTAGGGTCCTTATAGAGCAGCTTCTGGTTTTCTCCAGCATTCTTTTCCAGTCTTTCTCCAAAGTCCTTCTGGGATTTTTGTTTGCTGTTAGCCCTGTTTTCTTGGCTTCTGGCATTTAAATCTCTAAGAAGGATAATTTTATCATGACAATCGTCCACAGTCTTTGACATATGCTCTATCCTACTCATTCGGGCCAAAAAAATCACACTGTTGACAAACTTGCCTTCTTCTTTGAGGTGTGGTACCATAATGTGTTTAAAGAGAAATTTTTGCCACTTGCTATTGTCCCTTTGACTCCTTGACACTGTACAGCCCACTCCTCTTTTGGCTCTGCCAAAACTCTGCTGTATAGAAGCATATTGTCCTCAAGATTGATGACCTTGCCTGTCCTATTTTCTGTGTTGTTGTTATTAAATGCTCATGATGGGATCAAGATGCTGAGCAGCGCATGAGCTGCAATGGTCAGTGACCCATAGCTGACTGCTAGCGTCAGGGCCAGCGAACCATAGCTGCCAAGACTCTTCTATACCTCCACGTGGTGATCCTGGATAACAGGCTGCAGTAAGGCAGACTGGCTAAGGAGAAGGGATCGAAGAGGGAATGCTAACCCGGTACTAAAAAAATGCTTGCTGAAGTCGGATGTGTTGGACCGAAAGGTGCAAATATCGCAGCCAAGCTGTAAACTACGACACAACGCATTCCGTTCTCTGGACTACATTCTGCTACTTACCCTTTCAGGGTTTGGTAGCGGGAGATTCAGAACGAACGAAGAAGAAGAAGAAGAAATGCTCATGATGAGTATGTTTGTGCGCTGGGAAAAAAGCTAGTATTTCCAATTTGAATTTTTTTCATGTCTTTCATGAGCTCATCTCACTTAATAAAAAAGGTCTACAAACAATATCTCAGATATCATACATGATAAAAGATGAATAATACATTTCACTAGGATCAGAAGAAAAGGATATTTCAAGAAGGTTAATAAATATTCATTAGAACCACTTGTCATGTGATTATACTTTATTTGAAATGTTTGCTTTTTGAACTGTTTCAGTGAAAGTCATCCATATGTTCAGGCAGTGAACAAAATGTCTGAGCTTTTAGTGGCAAGGTTTTTGTAAGTAGACTTGAAATAAGGTGATCTTTTATTCTTAGTGGTTAATAAATTAGCAGGTAGAACATTTAGTAGATAGAATGTACAATTGGAGAAGTTGATGCATTTAATCATGTTGTCAAAACAAATTACTTCAAATAGTGTTACATATTTTTAATTTGTTCATTTGTTTTTTTTTAATACTTTGGGATAGGCCAGAGTTATCAGACTTGTCCCACTCCAATGTAACGTAATATAAGATTCAAGAATAAATCTTGAAACAATATGAATATATATATGTATCTATTTATTGTGAAAGCCGAGAATTGATATTCATGATATTTTTTATTGCTGTATTGAAACTAAGAACCCTACATCAAATGGAATAGTTTCAAATGATATCTGCATGTGGTAGAACTTCACTTGTTGCTGTATGTTTCTGGTTAAAGCTCATACATAGTAATTATACATACAATTTACTCATTTAATATGGAATATTTTGACTTCTAGATATATTTATTTTTGAATGTAAAAATCCAGGTAGGTTGTATAAAGTATATATAAATTCGGGTAAATTTGTTTTTGAGAAACTTTCAAATATAAGTATGGCAATAGTTCAAACCAAATTGTTGATCCAGTCTCTCCCTCGAGAGACATATAATCCGCCTCACGCTCCACAAAGAACGTTAGTAAGGCCTTCACAACACTGATGTACAGCAAATGTCATTGGTGAAGGATGAAGTTACCCACGCAGACAAGGCAAAGCATTGCTGGGCTGGTCACCTACTTTGGAGAACTGATGACCATTGGAGCACAGCGACAGCAGTCTGGTACCCATGAGACAAAAAGCCACCTACGCACTGGTCTGCCTCCCTCAAACTCAGAAACAATATCCATGAAACAAGGTGGGAAACTTATTACCCACTGGTCCACCGTGGCCCAAACCAGAAGACAATGGAAACAAAGTTGGGATCTGCAGTGACGTAACCGCCTGTGAGGAACGGGTCATCCTATAATAAAGTAATATTGGTCCAGTAGCATTGTTAGAAAGTGTGCAAGCCAATATATCAGCTGTATGGAACCAGTTGAAGAAATATTGTTTTGTTTGAGCACTGCCCACACATAATTTGTACAGGAGTGCACCTGTAAACTTTGTTGTAGGCAATAAATAAAGCTTCTTCAATCTATCACACATGTGGCTAAATGTTACTAGGTAAATATTTGGTTACATTCACCAAATAATGTCCATAGTACCATTTCAAAGGTAAATGTAGTCCAATAACAATCAGTACTGTCAATGATGAAGTGGTAGAGACTTCATTGTACCAGGTCTCAACTTTTAGTTGATACATTTTGAGAAAGTGATTTTAGGAAGATGTTAGAGAACTTTAACCTTGAATAAGATCTCGCAGATAACTTGATTTAATTTACTTGCATAATTAGTATAGCCACCTATGAAGTACAGATAAAAAGTACCTTTTTTTCTTCCTATTCATGTGCTGTACAAACTGTTGTGTGCAATCATGGGTTTCCCCAACTTTCTGACTTCAATTGCTGTTGAACTCTTTCATACCATGGTGTTACATTTTTCAATATATACACTTTTTCTATCGTTTGCACTTCAACAATTTTGTCACTATGTGATGAAATCTGCTCCTTCTCATAATATATTTAAAAAAACAAACTTGGATTGTTTATTACTAAAATAAGCTTCCTTTCTTCATTTGCTTCCTCAGTACATCTGCACTAGTTCTTTAACTCATATTCCCTCTGGAATATT
Source organism: Ariolimax columbianus (assembly GCA_036924085.1). NCBI lineage: Eukaryota > Metazoa > Mollusca > Gastropoda > Stylommatophora > Arionidae > Ariolimax > Ariolimax columbianus. Next base: position 45,726,184 of record JAVGWX010000015.1, on the reverse strand, counting down.
TTTTACCTCTAGGTGCACTTAACTTAACGTCCTTATACTGGTTTAGAAGACTCTGCCGAGTCTGTATACAACCAGTTTCATTTTAATTTACTTGCTCTAAAACCTATGCGCATCCAATCTATTCTTAAATGCATTAATTGTCTATGTCTTAACTACTTCCTGTTGCAATGCATTCGAAGCATTCACCACTCTCTGACTAAAAAAATATTTCCTAATATCTAATCTGGACGTTTTGTTAGTTAATTTATAGCCTCTTGTTCTTGTAGGTGGTTGTATTTAAAAAAATCCAACTTGTTATAGTCTAATTTATCCGTTCCGCTGATCTTATAAACCTGTATTAAGTCACCTCGAATTCATCCCATTTCTAGACACTTTAAGCCGGGTTTTCTCAGTCTTACTTCATAACTGTAATTCTGGAATCCCACTATCAACTTGTTTTCTTATGTAAAACTCAAGTTAGTTGTCACCTATTTATTTTAAGTAAAGGCTTTCTGTAATACCACATATTATATACCAAACAGTTCAGAATGCATGCATAATATAAAAAGAATGGAATAAGACATTTAACGTGTGGAGATGAATACTTCTGTGAGAGGGATTAAACCAGCATAAGATTTAGTTATTTAAAGAAAATTTGAATTTGTGTGTGCTAACAAGTTAATTAATTATTCAGTTTTATACCAATATTCAAATAAAGCAATGACTTTCCATTAATAATAATAATAATAATAGCTGTCCATCGTTGTCGATGAGGACCGCCGACATCATCCTTGTCACAGATTTCCCTGTTGGGTGTGGGTGCGCATGCTGCTGAACAGGCCAATGCGGGCACGAAAACATCTGCTACATATCGGGCACACGAGGTTTGAAGAAGGGGATTGCGTTCCCGCTGTTCGGGATTTCCGGTTCTCGCGTCTGCTCTGGGCTTTCAAAATACGGTCGTCTTCACCGGCAGCTACACCCGATTTGACTGCGCTTCTCCAGTCAGATCTGTTTTGCGCAAGATATTCCCAGGTGTCGACGTCTATCTGGCAACTTTTAAGTGAGTCCTTCAGACCGTCTTTAAAACGTTTCTTTGGGCGCCCTCTCTTGCGCCATCCCTCTCTCAGCTCGCCGTAGAGAAGCTTCTTTGGGAGACGCTCGTCTGACATACGGACGAGGTGTCCGGCCCATCCTAGTCGTGCTTTTTCTAGCAGTGCATGGATGCTGGGCATGTTAGCCCTCGAGAGAACCTCGATGTCAGTGACACGATCTTGCCATCGGATGTGGAATATTCGCCTCAGGCAACCTGCGTGGAAGTGGTTTAACCTCCTTGCATGTCCAGAGTATACAGTCCAGCTTTTGCAAGCGTATAGTAGGGTTGGAATGATGGTTGCACAGTAGACTTTGAGTTTGGTGTTGACGCTGATGCCATGACGTGCCCAGACCATCGAGCGCATTCTACCAAATTCTGTGCTGGCCTTTGCTATTCTGCTTGCCACCTCATCGTCTAGGCTGACAGATCTCGACAGCGTGCTGCCCAGATATGTGAATTTGTCTACGGCATTCAACGTCTGCCCGCTGACTGTAGTCTCTGGTTTTGTGTACGGCATGCCTGGTGCTGGTTGGTACATGACCTCTGTTTTTTTGGCATTTATGGTAAGGCCACAATTTTTGCATGCGGCAGAGAACTGGTCCATTCCAACCTGCATGTTCAGTTCTGAGTTGCTCATTAGAGCGCAGTCGTCAGCAAATACAAGTTCCCTGATTATATCACCAGCCACTTTGGTTTTGGCCTTCATTCTTCTGGAATTGAGTAACTTGCCATCTGTACAGTACTTTATGGGTATTCCAAGCTCCAATGATCTGAAGGCGTCTGTCATCGTGGCCGCGAACATCATGCTGAACAAAGTCGGGGCGAGTACCCATCCTTGTTTTACTACGTTTGTAACTAGAAACGTTTTAGAGATTGCACCGCTGTCCAGTACACGAGCACACATGCCTTCGTGTAGCTGTTTCACCATTGTTATGAACTTGTTGGGGCAGCCAAACTTAGACATTATCATCCACAGCCCTCCTCTGTTTACTGTATCAAATGCCTTTGTCAAATCAATAAATGTGGTGTACAAGGCCTGATTTTGTTCTCGACACTTCTCTTGTACTTGGCGAGCGGCAAAAATCATGTCCACTGTTCCTCTTCCGGCTCTGAATCCACTTTCCATTAAAGGTAATCCAAATGGGTACATGTTCTAAACATTCCACTTATTTAAATGCAGAGGTTTTCACAATATCCACATTTTACTGACGACACATAAAGTTGAAAAAGTACTAAAAAATATGATCCAAGTAGGAAAAACAAACTCATTTTCGTGGAGAACCCAGGATGTCTGTAGAAGTTCTTTTTGAAATGAAAAGTAAAATTAATAAACTTCTGTGATAAAAAAACTAAAAACAAAAAAACAAAAACAAACTGTCATATGACATTTTTCCAATTGCTCAGGTTAGTCGAGGGGTTTTGAAGGCTGAGGACTACTGACTGCTTCACCACTGCTGCCGCCACGTCGTGTGCTGACTATGTTTGTTTATTTCACCCCCAACAGAAAAACAACATATGCCATATCAAGGATTTGAACCGCTGCTCTCCTTGTCGGCAGGTAGGCCTCGAAACCATTTGGCCACACGCTCCTCTGTCATAAAACACATCAATAGATTTAGTAAAACTTGGAATAAAAAAAGATACAAATTTGTGCATACAGTCAGCAAAGCCAATATGTTGGCATGTCGGTTTTCTGAAAAAAGTCTTAAGTGGATGCATCGGCTCTATGTACTGAATAAATAAAGCTATCAATGGGATATCTCTTTGTGGTCTACAATGCTCTACATGTTTGTTTACTTATTGACCAAGATTCAGTTCTCTATGACAAGGCTGGTTTAATAAAACTAAAAAAATATGTTTCTTATTGCAATTGACAAGAATTTGTTCATCAGTACCAGTATTTCATTTCCTTGAATCCTTTTTTATTCTATTCTTTATTTAATCCAATCTGATGTTATTACAGTGTCTGGATATTTATATATAGAAAAGTTTATTTTAATAGTGCTCTGTTTACTTTGATGTTGCTTTATAAAGTATTTGGTTTTCTAGAGATGACAATATCTTCTATCTGAAATCTTTAATACCTTCTTCTATTTGCAGTAAACCTTGGTTTCACAGTGACCTTGCTTTCTTTCTGACACCATCTGGTTGGCAATTTAAAAAACACTGCAACTTTGTTCACAAAGTGGCTGAGGAAATTATAAGCAAACGGAAGAAGACAATTGTAAGCATTAATAATGGAAAAAGAATGTTCTGAAAATTACTGAATAATCAGTAAACATTTGTTGCAGAAAATAATGAATGCGCTAGAGTGTCTATGCTTGACCTATAACTGGGGGAGGAAGACTAACATTTGGTCAGAAAAATATACTGATCAGACATGTTAGTCAGGTTCAGGCAAAACATACTGGACAAGACCCTCACCTTGTCTTCCGCGTAGCCCTTCCTTGAAACGGGCTGATTTCATGGCAGCCTGGCTGACAAGGCGAGGGATCAATGTGATCGCCGAAATAGTGGGCAATACACAGATGAAGCCAAGCATAGCACAACCACCTGGAGGACCAAATCCACCTTCATCAGCAAGCTTGGGATGTGAAGAAACCTACTGCAACCCGCCACTTAATGTCCCTTTTAGGCAAAAAGAGTAACCTACTCATTGGGGGCATTCTCAAACAACAACCTATAACTGGTTGCCTATAGCTGCCTGTTCACACGTACACATAGGTGATGTAGCCAATTGTAACCCATGTAAGTGTCATTTGATATATTATGCCCTGCTCTCACACAGAACATGATCAGTTGCTCTGCTTAATCAAGGCAGTGATAGTTGTCTCTTGTTTGATCAATTTCCCTTATGGTTTGGATAAGTGTCTTTTTTTCAGGTAGGTAGTTGTTTGTTCTTTTTGTTCTTGTGATGTTCCCTCCTTTGATAAGATGTCCACTCTCTCCTTTCCTGGTATACTACAGTCTGATAGTATCACTGTAGCATTATTTTTAATTTGGCTTTTAGTTTGCTTAAGGCCTTTTTAAGCTTGGGCAGCTTATCATTCTTGAGAGCTTGAAGAACTGACATTACATCTATAAGGAATAGAACCTTCTGGCATTGGTTTGTTGTGTTGTTTATTATTTCTGCAGCAATAATTAGTGCCTATACTTCAGCCAAGTAGTTTTAACAGAAATTTTCAGTGGATTCAGTGGTAGTTTTTTTTTTTAAAATCTGGGTGGACAGAATAGATGTCTGTCTCCATTCTTCTCTGCTCTGGTTGCTGATCCATCAATATGTACCTGGATCGATGCTTTTATGTGCTATAGTTCTTTAATCATGTTGTATGGTGCTGTTTTTCCTTGGAGAGTACTTTTCTCTCCCATGGGGCAGGTGGTACTTATGAATGTCTTTATGCTGAGGTTTTGGTGTTGTTCCCATGTGATTGGAAAGGGTATTGGATCTATCTTCTTAATGGTGTCTGCTAATTCATCCTGATGTTCTGATTGATTATTTTGGTTTGATTGATTAAGGGTTTGCTTAACCACTAGCCCACGCTAGAGATAGGGATAGAGATGTGATGCCTGTGATTTTTTTCATTTATTTTATTGTATTTGTGGGCTCCATTGTGATTACACAAAGTGCTTGACTTTGAACCTTTTCTAAGGTTTATATGTGTAATTTGGCTGATGTGGACTACGTTGCTCATCTTCCATAGTACACTATTGGTCTTATTGGCACAGTTTAGACTTTCTTAGACTTTCCCGAATGGTCTGTCGGGGTCTTTGTATATGACAAGGACAAGAATAGCACTACTACAAAGAGAGCATGTCATAAGGGGCGACTAACTGTGAATTAGCATAACACTGGCCATGGTTAGATGGTTTGTTTAGAGCAGCATAGATGGCGCCTAATAGGCTGTGGGTCTACTTTGTTTTAGTGTTTGAGTCTATTAAGATGGATTTACACCTCGGTTAATCACCCTCCGTAAGCACTTGTCCCAACGCAGTGGAGTATTAAGCAGCTCGAGCCCCTTCTCCCGGCTACATCTGCCACTGTAGAAGTACAGGTTGGCTAATAACTAAGACATTCTTAAGCATTGTTTCATTTGCTCTACAATTTTTTCAAGCCATTTTCCTTATTATTTTGAATTTTCTCCTAGCGCTGGTCTATCTTTTTTTCAATGTGTAGCCTCCATGTAATTTTCTTATCCAACGTGATGTCAAGATATACCGGCTCAACATCAATTTGGATGTGTATATATCTGAGATGTATTTGCTAAGTTTTCTATGAATATCTTTCATAAATATTTGTAACTGTTTATATATGTACTATGTTCTTATAATCGGTCTTTCATTTCTGCATATTTTGACATATAACCCTTGAGTTTATCCTTATAAATAAGTATGCTAATCTAAAATTAGTGACAGCAGTCAATTATAAAAAGTAACTTAAAATAGGCTCGTAAAAACATGGTTTTTGAGCACGTATGCTAAAAGTTAAGTAATTATCAGATTCCAATATTGAAGTTCAAATTAGGATACAAAATATATCAGAGAAATAATTTTTTTTGGTATTTTCTTCCATAACCAGTAAGATAATTTGTTTTCTTATGTGTCAACAGCTGCGAGAAGGACTTCCTGATATTGACAGAAGTGAAAAGCGTCATCAGTGCTTAGACTTCCTGGATATCTTGTTGACAGCTAAGGATGAAAATGGAGTTGGTTTGACTGCTGAAGAGATTAGAGATGAAGTAGACACCTTCCTCTTTGAAGGTAGAGTTTGAAATCATGGCTAAACTTGCATTGCAAACAAACCGTGTAGGATCCACACCTGATGAAAAAGAAGAAACATGTTTGTATGTTTGTCTGGTCTGTTTATTTCAGATAACAGAAGTTTCCAGAGCAGCAATGGTCCCAAATACATAGAGGATTTGCTAGTTTATTTGGGTCAAAGATCTGGAACATTGAATGAGATGACAGCAACAGCGACTCATACCTGGCTGCTTGAGCCCAGCAGCAAGCGGAGAAACTCAGAAGACTGACAGACCATCCAATGCATCAGAGACTAAATAGATTTGGAAAAGGGAAACTAAAATGGAGAAACTTTGCAGAAATAGCAAAAGCAAAGATGAGCGAAGACCCTATGAACACCATAACAACACCAAAGCCCATCCCTACTGTACGCAAACCCACCTGGAAGCAGCATATCATTCCAGACGTAGTAGAAAATATACCAGGTATTGGAAACAAGACTAGCCAGACTGAAAAAGAAAGAAGAGACATAACCCTGAAGCACATAGTAAAAACTACCCAAGCATGGACTGGACCCATGCGTACACCGACGGTTCTGTAACAAACACAACACAGAATGGAGGGGGTGGGGTTTTCCTGAGCCTAACAAATGGTAGAAAAATAACACTGTCAGTGGCAACTGGAAAATTCTCAAGCAATTTCAGAGCAGAGGCAGAGGCACTGAAGGCTGCAGTAGAAGAAATGCTGACAGGCGAAAGCAATGAAAGCCAGATAGTCCTGTTCCCAGATGCCCTGTCCATGGTTACAGCACTAAAAAGCCAGAAAAATACTGAACTTAATGATTTAAGAACAGTACTCTGTCAACTATGCCAGCAGTCCGCACCAAAAAGAGTAGTGGTACAGTGGGTTCCATCCCACTGTAACATCCAAGGCAACGAGGAGGCAGACAGACTGGCAAAAGAAGGTGCAAGACTACCACAACCAGATTCTAGTGTGACCTACGATGAGTCCAAAAGGTTTATTAGGGACAGATACATGGCCAAATGGGAAACAGAGCATACTGGCTACACAAAAAATGATGCCTATTACCAGTTGAACAGAAGAGAGCAGGTCGTGGTCTTCAGACTCCGCACAGGCCAAAACAGACTGAGGTACCATCTATTCAATAAATTGAAGATAGGTGGCACTGACGAATGCACATGTGGTACAGGGAAAATGATCGCTGAACATCTGCTGCAAAATTGCCCAACATACGAGGCCAGAGAAAGCACACATGGCCATCACCAGTGGCAACACTAGACAAGCTTTATGGCAGTGTCGATCGCCTCAGGATGACAGGTGCTTTCTTCGAACAAATTAAAGTTGACGCCTGACAGCGTACGAAGAAGAAGAAGATACCTGGCTGCTTGCATCAGGGTCAGCGACCCAAAGCTGATCAAGACCCTATTCCACCTCCAAATGGTGCCCCTGCACTAGTGTAGTCCGACTAATAGAATAAGGTTTATAGTTGGAAAACAAATCCGGTACCCGAAAATGCCATGCTGAAGTCGGACGTGTGGGACCAAAAGATGCAAAAATCGCAGTCAAGCTGTAAACTACGACACACCGCTTTCCGTTCTCCGGACTACATTCTGCTACTTGCAAAGCCCTTTTCAGTGCTAGGTAGCGGGAGTTTGAGAACGAAAGATGAAGAAGAAATGAGCCTCGGGGTCACTTCAAAATGTATCATGAAGCACTTGATATTAATTATCAATGCTGAATATTATTATGTTCTGGTATTACCATGTAAATTAAGTATACAGAGGAACACAAAATCTGTAAATAAATTGCCCCAAAATGGGAAACATTGTGAATCCGTAGTCTAGTAGTTTGTATGTTTGTTCTCAGGACATGACACAACAGCGAGTGCGGTATCTTGGGCCCTGTACTCCATTGCTGAGCACCAGGATGTACAGACAAGAATCCAGGAAGAGGTGGATAATCTAATGGCAGGACGGAGCAACAAAGATGTACTGTGGTAAATATTGGTGTTTCAGACACAACCAACTTCTTCTTCGTACACTCCGTTAAAAGCGCTAGAAGAAGAATATAAAACTAACTTCTAAATGTTTTTTATTTTTGTCTTTCACGTCTTCTCTCCTCTTTTACTATGGGACTTGCAATCGAGTGTACAGACAAACAGGTGATTGACCTGATGTTTCTTGGCATCATGTAGTATCAAGACTGACAGTAAAAGCTTCTTCTCTTATATTAGAAATAAACAAAGAACGAAAGACAAAGTAGGCCCTCTCATAGACAGTACAGGGAAAATAATAAGTGAGAATAGGGAGGCACCTAATCTACTTAATCAGTACTTTGGCACAGTCTACACAAAAGAGGACTGCTCCAAGATCCCAGAGCCTATAGATATTTTTCAAAGAGACATGGATACAGCGGGATTAAGATCAATCTGTATTACAGATGAAATGGTTTTTAAAGAAAAATGGACGGGTTGAAAGTGGATAAATGTCCAGGTCAAGATGGTATTCATCCAAAATTGCTGTATGAAATTAGAGACCAACTAGCAAAACCATTGGCTATATTATGTTCTCAATCACTTACAAAAGGTATTGTTCCACAAGATTGGAAAAATACAGGAGTGATCCCCTTTTTCAAAAAAGGCAAAAAATCAGATCCAGCGAATTATAGACCAGTGAGTTTAACGAGCATAGTCTGTAAATTGTTAGAGTCAATAATCAAAGAAAACATTGTAATGCATTTAGACAAATTTAATGTAATTAGAAATAGTCAGCATGGGTTTACTAGAGGGAGATCATGCTTAACAAATCTTTTAGAATTCATGGAGGGGGTTACTAAAATGATAGATAAAGGAGAGCCACTGGACGTTATTTATCTAGATTTTGCAAAGGCCTTTGATAGAGTACCTCATCAAAGATTATTTCGAAAGTTAAAATCACATGGAATAGGTGGGGTAGTTGCCAAATGGATTGAAAATTGGTTAACGGGAAGAAGACAGAGGGTGGGCATATAATAAGGAGTACTCTGAGTGGTGTGAAATGAAAAGTGGTGTGCCACAGGGCTCGGTTTTGGGACCAATTTTATTCTTGATATATATAAATGATTAGGACATTGATATGGGATCCATGATTGCAAAATTTGCTGATGATACAAAACTATGCAGTAGTGTCTTATCTAAAGCAGAAGTGGATATATTCAGTCGGATTTAGATAAAATTCGAGAATGGTCTGTAAGCTGGAAAATGGAGTTTATAATGTAGATAAATGTACAGTCATCCACATGGGTAGATCCAATATGGAACATAATTACAGAATGGGAGAGAACAATATTAGAAAGATAGATAAGGAAAGGGACCTAGGGGTTATAATAGATCATACAGGAAAGGTGAGTGAGCAAGTTAAGGTAGCAGTGAAAAAAGGCAAATGCAATGTTAGGTATGATAAAAAGAGATATTCAACATAGGAGCAAGGAAGTGATAGTCAAACTGTATAAAGCTTTAGTTAGACCTAAATTAGAGTACTGTGTACAGGTGTGGAGCCCTTATCATAGAGGGGATATAAACATGCTGGAAAGAAAACCAAAAAGAGTGACAAAGATGATAGTGGGATTCCAGAATTACAGTTATGAGGAAAGACTCAGAAAAACCGGCCTACAGTGTCTAGAAGAGAGAAGAATTCGTGGTGACTTAATACAGGTTTATAAGATGATCAGAGGAATGGATAAATTAGACTATAACAAGTTTTTTAAAATACAGCCACCCACAATAACAAGAGGGCATAGCTACAAGCTTTTAGATATTAGGAAATATTTTTTTAGAATGCATTGCCAGGGAAGGTAGTGGAGGCAGAGACAGTTAATGCATTTAAGAATAAACTGGATGTGCATAGCTTTTAGAGCAAGGTGATGTAAATGTAACTGGTTGTATACAGACTCTGAAGGGTCTTCTAAACCAGTATAAAGACGTTAAGTTAAGGACCCTCTTTTTGGTCTTCTTACAGGCCACTATTCTCCTCCCTCCCTTCCTTCCTCCCTCCCTTACTTCCTTTCTCCCTCCTTCCTTCCTTCCCTTCCTTCCTTCCCCCCTCCCTCTCTTCCTTCCTTCCTTCTTGAAAACCAATCAACACGTGATAATAGGAAATGGAGGTCCATAATCATCAATGCCAACTGGCGGGACACTTGATGACGATGATGATGACATCTTAAGACTCATATTTATGAATACACTAATCATTTCATAGATTCATGTTCCTGTTATATTAGTCACATCTGCCATACTCCACACTTTCTGACTTTAGGGAAGACTTCACTGAGCTGCCATATCTGACAATGGTGATTAAAGAGTCGTTACGCCTTCACTCACCGGTCCCCTTCATCCAAAGACAACTGACTGTCGACACTGAGATTAATGGTAACATTGTCCCAGCAGGTACAATGGTGAATGTTGTCTTGTACAATGCTCACCATAATCCTATAGTTTGGGAAGACACTATGGTAAGTGGGGAAAAGAGGTTCTTACTCACTTGCTTACTTACTGAATGACTTTACTTGCTTACTTACTGAATGACTTTACTTGCTTACTTACTGACTTACTTTACTTGCTTACTTACTGAATTACTTTACTTGCTTACTTACTGAATTACTTTACTTGCTTACTTACTGAATTACTTTACTTGCTTACTTATTGAACTACTTTACTTGCTTACTTACCGAATTACTTTACTTGCTTACTTACTGAATTACTTTACTTGCTTACTTACTGAATTACTTTACTTGCTTACTTACTGTTTTACTTTACTTGCTTACTTACTATACTTGCTTACTTACTGTACTTGCTTACTTACTGAATTATTTTACTTGCTTACTTACTGAATTACTTTACTTGCTTATTTACTGAATTACTTTACTTACTTACTTACTGTACTTGCTTACTTACCAAATTACTTTACTTGCTTACTTACTGAACTACTTTTTTACTTGCTTACTTACTTTACTTGCTTACTTACTGAATTACTTTACTTGCTTACTTACTGAATTACTTTACTTGCTTACTTACTGAATTACTTTACTTGCTTACTTATTGAACTACTTTACTTGCTTACTTACCGAATTACTTTACTTGTTTACTTACTGAACGACTTTACTTGCTTACTTACTGAATGACTTTACTTGCTTACTTACTGACTTACTTTACTTGCTTACTTACTGAATTACTTTACTTGCTTACTTACTGAATTACTTTACTTGCTTACTTACTGAATTACTTTACTTGCTTACTTATTGAACTACTTTACTTGCTTACTTACCGAATTACTTTACTTGCTTACTTACTGAATTACTTTACTTGCTTACTTACTGAATTACTGTACTTGCTCACTTACGGAATTACTTTACTTGCTTACTTACTTACCTAGCTGCTTCTCTTTTACCCTGGCGGGTAGAGGTTACATAAAAGCTTACTAGTGGTTAATAGTCGGCTCATGTTTGCTCAGAGTGCAGTTCTTACCAAGATGATGTACTTTTCAAGGCTGCCCAAGACTTTAAGCCTGGCAGTCAAACTTTTTTTATGGCATATGTGCCATATTGTAACAAAAGAAGATTCTGTTTGCGATTGAAAGAAGCATATAAACATAAATATCATTACACAGTTCATAGGGAAGAGGAGACTAACATCCAGTCAGCAAAACATACTGATCAGACTATCTAAATCAGGGTCAGGTGAAACATACTGATCAGACTATCTAAATCAGGGTCAGGTGAAACATACTGATCAGACTATCTAAATCAGGGTCAGGTGAAACATACTGATCAGACTATCTAAATCAGGGTCAGGTGAAACATACTGATCAGACTATCTAAATCAGGGTCAGGTGAAACATACTGATCAGACTATCTAAATCAGGGTCAGGTGAAACATACTGATCAGACTATCTAAATCAGGGTCAGGTGAAACATACTGATCAGACTATCTAAATCAGGGTCAGGTGAAACATACTGATCAGACTATCTAAATCAGGGTCAGGTGAAACATACTGATCAGACTATCTAAATCAGGGTCAGGTGAAACATACTGATCAGACTATCTAAATCAGGGTCAGGTGAAACATACTGATCAGACTATATAAATCAGGGTCAGGTGAAACATACTGATCAGACTATCTAAATCAGGGTCAGGTGAAACATACTGATCAGACTATCTAAATCAGGGTCAGGTGAAACATACTGATCAGACTATCTAAATCAGGGTCAGGTGAAACATACTGATCAGACTATCTAAATCAGGGTCAGGTGAAACATACTGATCAGACTATCTAAATCAGGGTCAGGTGAAACATACTGATCAGACTATCTAAATCAGGGTCAGGTGAAACATACTGATCAGACTATCTAAATCAGGGTCAGGTGAAACATACTGATCAGACTATCTAAATCAGGGTCAGGTGAAACATACTGATCAGACTATCTAAATCAGGGTCAGGTGAAACATACTGATCAGACTATCTAAATCAGGGTTAGGTGAAACATACTGATCAGACTATCTAAATCAGGGTCAGGTGAAACATACTGATCAGACTATCTAAATCAGGGTCAGGTGAAACATACTGATCAGACAATGTCAGTCAGGGTTAGGTGAAACATACTGATCAGACTATGTTAGTCAGGGTCATATGATTTTTAGGACTGAGGAATAAAGGTCACTTGCTCCAGCTGTCACGAAACAGTTTTACCCTTTAAAGAAACAAATCTAGGTTTTATCGAAGCTTTGAACTTGTGCTACTGCTGAAGATGAATGTGTCGAACCAAAAGGTACAAACATCGCAGTCAAGTTATGAACTAGCGACACAATGCATTCCGTTCTCCAAACTACATCCTGCTGCTTGCAAAGCCAAGTTCACCGATTGGTAGCGGGAGATTAAGAATGAACGCTGAAAAAGCAGAACTTGTGCTCCCTTGATTAGAATACAAGCAACCAAACTTATTGGCCATCTCTTCCTCTTGAAAGAAGCATACCTCTTCAAAAAGAATGCTTAACTCAACTCTTAGATATGGCCTCCATGTTTGAATTATCTCCTACCACCCACTTTTTTTTGGATTGAACTTCCATAAAAGGATCTCTGCTCTATCTCAAATATGACTTTATAGAAGGATTATCACCCCAACTCACACATTCATAATTTTCAAGTAAGTATATGTCCCCTTTATTTTGATTGTCTTTTCATTTGAAAATTAATATTTTCTTACAAGTGTGGCTTCCATGAGAGGATCTTACTCCCATATTTATCCCCCTCATATAAAAATCCGGCGGCCACGATGTCGCTGTAAATTACACTTCATAATGCGCCCCCCCCCCCAACAAATAATATGGTGCATAAAAAGATGTGCCCTTTATACTAGGACTTCCCTCCTCTTCCTTCAAGGTTATAACAAGATCCCCACCCCATGTTTCCTCCTCTCAGATGTAACCCTCATACAAAGATTTATATCCCCCATCCCCAGTACAGACACACAGAACAAACATGTACACATGCATGCATGGACACACATGAACACACACATGAACGTATATGTGCGTGCGCAATCCCCCCCTGTAAACTTACATTACAAAAAGGTTCATATTTGCATTCTGATATCAATTTTGAACAGCAGTAGTTCTCTACACATGTCGTTCTTTCACCCCTACTGAACCATTTCTTTCACTGATTACCCAGACATCTCAACTCATCTAATCTATCCACTTATTGCCATTTGTAGTTATTTTCTATCTATTCGCTGCAGTGTTTCTTCAGCGCTGTTGACTGGATGCTTTCTTGGTCTTCCTCTGTAGTGCTGCTGTTTGATGTTTAATGTGCACGCAGCGGTAATAACCTACATTACCTTACCGAGGTTGAAGGCGTAAGTGCTCCAGTGATCCCGGAAGTCACGCTGGGGGCAATTTAATCCTGACAGTGTCACTCAAGCCAGATAGGTATTTAGAAAGAAGCCAGATCTTGAAGCTGAGGAGCAAGTGAAGCCATACAGGTGTGGCTGCAGAACCTACCTGCGTGTGATATACGTTTTTAGGCTGCACTAATCAACTTCCAACCACATTGGTCAAATTCATTCTTGTTTCGTTCTTTACTGGTTGTCTTCTATCAGTTATCACCATGAATAACAAAGAGATGCAAGTCAGCAGATATTGCACCTCTGTCCCTTTGTGACAGCCCCTTTATGTGAACCTCTCTTCTGAGCAACTCTGGTGTACAAGGTGTCACATGAATCTACTGTTTAGGACATTTAAGCGTCTGGGCAACAAAAGATAGCTGATGTAGTGGCAGGACGAGATGTGATGAACAAATTAGTCATGACGAGAGACAGAGTTGACTTGATAAGGGCAGTTATGGATACTCTACAGAATGATGATGAGACAGAAGGTCAGGAAAACGCATATGTGCAGAGGATGATAGATTTGGGAGTGATTAGGAGAGAGGGGAGAAAGTGTCCTGTTTGGAAAGATCAGAAGAACACGAAATCAGCACCTGACTCTGAGTATATATATGCTTGACTGGCTGTTTGAATGGAGAACGGAGCACATTGCAATATTCCCTGTGTGATGATGTTGATTCCCAATGTCCCCTGTGTGATGATATTGGTTCCCAATGTTCCCTGTGTGATGATGTTGGTTCCCAATGTCCCCTGTGTGATGATGTTGTTCCCAATGTTCCCTGTGTGATGATGTTGGTTCCTAGAATCAAGAATCAAGCCCCTGTGTGATATACTTCTCTTTGAAATGTGAAAAATGGGAATATCATGACGAGTGTACAATTTACTAAAAGGTTTCTTCCATAACAGAAAAATCAGCACTACGTTCAGTAGATCAATGTGTCATATCAATATATATAACAAAGAACCTAGTAGAAAGGACTACCCCAGGGATCGGCGTTAAGCTGCATATGACATCCCCTGCAAAAATATCTCATTACAGATGGCCTAGTCATATGTCCAAACCACCACAAAAAATATGAAAAGAGGATGTCATGAGTCACTGGTATCATTTTCTGCTCCCTTGATGGTTTGTTGTTGTTACGGATCCAGCAGCATCCAGGCTCTTGCCCTTCGGTCTAATGTCATCTTATGGTATCAGCACGTGTTTATCAGTTGTTGTCTAGAGTCATACAAAGGTTTGAGCTTGAGAATCATTTAAACTTCCTTATAAGATGCCTCATGATTTGAATAACATTTCATTTGTTTGCAAAGGGACTGCGTGGGCTGGTGGTTAAGTGACACGGCTCACAAACGGAAGGTGCTGAGTTAGATCCCCAATCACAGCACCTTTTTGAAGTTTTTTTTGTGCATATTGTGTTTCAATTTATTTATGCTGTTGTGGTCACTGATGTATGTTTTCACTGAAAATGCAATATTTAATTTATGCTCATTCTGTGAGAAATCAAATTTACCATTTCTTGTTTGTTTATTCTTTTCTCATAACTGGTATATCGTGACTCACACGTTCTTGGTCACTTCCAGGTAATAGCTGCCAACTCAAACCGTAATGGACCATCATGATGGATTAAGATCTTTATTTTAGTTGTTTTCTTTGTTCTTTGCCTCTGATGAAGGGTTTGTGGCCATTACTTGGGTTTTGTTTTTGTTTGATCACTGAACCATTATATGTTTTGATGTTCAAATATTGATGATGTTCAGATAATGATGATGTTCAGATAATGATGATGTTTAAATGCAATTTTGTAATCTCTTTTTTGCTAGAAATTTGACCCAGACAGATTTTTGCCGGAGAATAATGAAAAGAGAGATGCCTACGCATTTGTTCCATTTTCTGCTGGACCAAGGTAGGTTACATTTTGTCAAAGGATATAAAAGATGAAGGTAATTCCAATAGCAGAGACTGCATGTGGGGATTAAGTGTTAGAGACTTTATTACATAATAACTTAACTTTGTACTTTTTTAGATGACTCTGCAGAGTCTGCATACAGCCAGTTTCATTTACAATTCCTTGCTCTAAAAAATATGCACATCCAATGTTTTCTTGAATGCATTAATTGTCCCTGCCTCCACTACTTCCTGTGGTAATTCATTCCAAGCATTCACCACTCTCTGACTAAAAAAATATTTCCTAATATCTAATCTGGACCTTTCTTTAGTTAATTTGTAGCTGTACCCTCTTGTTCTTGTAGGTCTAAGACTACTCTAAGACAGATGTTCAGAAGATGAAAGCGACAGTCAGCCACATAATCTGAAAAGATATTGTCAAAGGTACAGATGTTGAACAAGAGTGGGAGAGTTTCAAAACAGTTTTAGAACAACTAAAAGTGGAATGTGTTCCATGTAGGGAGGTAAACACCAAGCGTAAAAATTGGATAACTTGATTTGTAGTTAAATGTAGAAGAGCTAAAAATAAAGCACGGAAAAAATATATAGAGGCCGGTAAATTGAAAAAAACATTAAAAATATTTGGACTAGCAAAACATAGCCCAGAAAGTGAATATAGCAGCAAAAATAGACTTTGAAAAAAACAACTTATAGGATCAAGTCTGATAGTAAAAGCTTCTTTTCTTATGTTAGAAATAAACAAAGAGAAAGACAAGGTAAGCCCTCTCATAGATAGCACAGGTAAAATAATAAGAGAAAATAGGGAGGCAGTTAATCTACTCAATCAATACTTTGGCACAGTCTTCACAAAAAAGACTGCTCCAAGATACCAGAGCCCATAGATATTTTCAAATGTGAAATGGATATAGTGGGATTAACATCAATCTGTATTACAGAGGAAATGATTTTTAAAAAATTGGAGAGATTAAAAGTGGATAAATGTCCAGGTCAAGATTGGTATTCATCCAAAATTGTTGTTTGAAATTAGAGACCAACTAGCAAAACCATTGGCTATATTATGTTCTCAATCACTTGCAAAAGGAATAATTGTTCCAAAAGTTTGGAAAGATGCTGGAGTGATCCCCTTATTCAAAAAGGGAAAAAAAATCAGATCCAGTAAATTATAGACCGGTGAGTTTAGCAAGCATAGTCTGTAAATTGTTAGAATCAATAATAAAAAAAAATCTAGACAGGTTTAATCTAATCAGAAATAGTCAACATGAGTTTGCTAGAGGGAAATCATGCTTAACAAATCTATTGGAATTCATCTATTCCTCCCTTCATTGCTGCATTTCTTTTTCTAACAGTAAAACCAGGTACCCATTTATAGGAGGGAATATCCTGGTAATGGCAGTTATACCCCGTGCCTTTGTCATGAAAAGCGAGTGTTGTGCCACTACACTATTGAGATGCTTTATTTAGACTACACACCAGTGTATACATGTTAGAGACAAATGTCACAAAGAACACCTAGAGTCTGATATAGCAGAAACATACTGCTCCTTGTCCAGAATAGATCAAGTGACAATATTCAGACTGGAAATTGATGACAAATTAGATTATCTGCTCAGCACATTTAATATCAGACACATAGGCATATGGCCACGTGAGAGAGGAAAATAAATAGTAGAATATCTTCTCCAATTATGTTGGTTTCATGGGAGGAATAGAGTGACAACATAGCCAAAGCTAACCAAAATAAAGGACAAATAGTACGGGAACAAGAGTAGCTTGAAACAGACCGCAAAGTTTTTGAGAGAAATATATGTTATTTTGTTAACAACAAAAGAAGCAGAGTACATCAAAGTCGAAAACGTAAATTCGTATATCTACTTAGGCCAAGAGCTCATGAACTCCCATTCAATAAATTGGGAGATCTCACAAAGGACAACAGTGGACTGGCTCAGCTTTAACTGTATTAAACCCATACTGCAACAGTTGCAAAAGGACAACACTAGGGCTCATACCTTCAACAGTGTGATTATTCCCGCCATAGTATATGGCTGGCTTTCATGGAACCTACAGAAAGCTGATGCAGATAGGCGATGGAATGAAGAACTTTGAAGATTTCCATTCATGACAAATCTGCAATGCAGAGACCAGACATTGAACTTCCTTCATTGACATCATAGATGTTGCGCTGTTGCGAAAATACAGATGGGCCGGCCAGATTATAGATGGACGTGTAGAGTGATGTCGTGATGGCCCTATAACTTAAAATACCCTCGAGGGCAACCAAGACTGAGAAGGAGAGATGGCCTGAAAGAGGTCCTGGGCCCAACATGATACACAAAGGCAAAAGAGCAAAATGAATTTACTCAACATTTGGCTACTTGGCATCAGACACACGTGCTTGATTGAATACCAGGATTTAGAAATTTGGAGATTAGAGTACATGAACAATTTTTCACTAGAATTCTTGGAAGTCTTCAACAGACCAATGAGAGTGATTTACATTATCTTAATTTTTGTCTCTACAGGAACTGTATTGGTCAGAACTTTGCCATGCATGAAATAAAGATAGCTCTGGCTCGTATTTTGCACAGGTAGATAATTTTTATACAGATTTCAACCAAAGTGTGAACCAAACTGCATGCAAAATAAAAACACAAAATTGATTACTATTTAATAGAAACACAAAAAAAAAATTAAAAAAAAATAAAATAAAAATAAAAACAAACAAATATCCACCCTATTTTATTTCATGATGGACCTGTGTTGATTTATTTCATGGTGAACCATGATCCTGTGTTAAAAAAATGAAAATATAAGTATTCATGTTTTAATGGACAAAATATAATGAATAAAAATCACCCTCATATATTCTTAATTTACCTAAAGGGCAAGCCCACAACAATAAATCAAGGGGCCCACCATCTAGTGTGAGCCAACAATAATTGTTTGAGGGGCCCACCATCTAGTGAGAGCTCACAATAATTGAATGAGGGCCCACCATCAAGTGTGAACCCACAATAATTGATTGAGGACCCACCATCAAGTGTGAGCCCACAATAATCGATTGATGACCCACCATCAAGTGTGAACCCACAATAATTGATTGAGGACCCACCATCAAGTGTGAGCCCACAATAATTGATTGAGGACCCACCATCAAGTGGGAGCACACACCAATAGATTAGAGTAATCCACCATTAAGTATGGAAACATGCCAATAGATCAAGGAGACCACCCATAAATGTTAGCACATGCCCAAATAAATCAAGGGGTCCACTCTCAAATTCAGGCATGCACCAATAGATTAATAGGCTTACCCTCATAAATAGGAACACCCCAATAGACCAAGGTGCGGACCCTCAAATGCGAGGTTACATTAAAAGATCAAGAAACCCATTCTTAAATGTGAGCACAACTAATAGCTCAAATGATCCACTCCAAAGTATGAGCACACCAATAGAGCAAAGGGCCTATGTGGGCACACCCCAATAAATCAAGGACACCATCCTGAGGGATACACACACATCAATAAATTAAGACATCAACTCACAAGTGTAGGCACACCTGAAAAAACGAGCACATCCCCAAAAAAGAGCACACCTCAAGTGTGAGGATACGCCAGTAGATCAAGTGGTAGAACTGAGCACACAGCTGTCTTGCAGAATACCTGTTTGCGAGAAAGGATTTGGGAGTAAACCCTAAAGAAAAATTTGCATCCTGTGTTATCTCCAGTTGTCTCGATAATATCTTGCCACTGGCCATAAATAGCTCAGGTCGCAAGAGTGAGGTTGACCTATTGGGCAAATCTTCTTCACTTCAATCAAAATCACCATGTAAGTCACAATTTTAGTGGACAGAGCAAACGGAAAAGATTGTCCACATGCTGAACAGAGAGAGCGGTCTTCATCACACGTGATGGATGAACAAACTATGAGCACACCTCAATAGATTGAGGAACACACCCTCCAAAAGAAAGCACACCCCATTAAGTCAAGGGACCCATCCTCAATTGTGATGACACACCAGTAGACCAAAGGGCCCTTATGAACACACCCTAACAGATCAAGGAGCCAAGTCCCAAGTGTGAGCACATCCCAGTATATCAAGGTACCCAGCTTCAAATGTGAGGACACCCCAGTTTGTTAAGGGGCCCATATGAGCACACCTTAATAAATCAAGGCGCCAAGTCTCAAATGTGAGCTGCCCCCAGTATATCAAGGGACTCATCTTCATTAGTAGACCCATATGAGCACACCCTAACAGATCGAGGCGTCAAGTTCTAAGTGTGAGCACACGCTAATAGCTGCAGGGGTCAACCAACAAGTGTGAGCACACCCCAATAGATTGAGTGGTACCCCCAGCCCCTTCCCCCAATCCTTCTTCTTCTTCGTACGCTGGTGATGGCCACATGTGCTTTTTCTGGTCCTCGTATGTGGGGCAATTTTTCAGCAGATGTTCAGCGGTCATTTTCCCTGTACCACAGGTGCATTCGTCAGTACCACCTATCTTCAGTTTATTGAATAGAAGGTACCTCAGTCTGTTGTGGCCTGTGCGGAGTCTGAAGACCACGACCTGCTCTCTTCCGTTCAACTGGTAATAGGCATCATTTTTTGTGTAGCCAGTATGCTCTGTTTCCAATTTGGCCATGTATCTGGCCCTAATAAACCTTTTGGACTCTTTGTAGGTCACACTAGAATCTGGTTGTGGTAATCTTGCACCTTCTTTTGCCAGTCTGTCTGCCTCCTCATTGCCTTGAATGTTACACTACTCTTTTTGGTGTTCCCCCAATCCAAAAGTGAACAGAACAAAATAGATTTAGAGGCATATCCTCAAGTGTGAGCACTCCCCACTTTGAAGAGAACTGAATTAAAATGCCATATGTGGTCTTAAGATTCACTTTGTACTTCTTATGTAACTCATTCTTACTAAATCCTATACCTCTTCTTCTTATCCCTTTTTCACTCCAGCCAAAGTGTAAGACTCATCATCATCTGGTTGATCAGTCTGCAGACTGCTTGTAAGGTTGTCTGAGCATGTCTCTCCATTTGACCCTATCCTCTGCAGTTCTCTTCATTACAGAATACGTTTGTACTTTAATGTCCCTGCATGCCTGAGATGTAAAGGTGAGTCTTGGTCGCCCATGTCCTCGCTTCCCTTGAATCTTGCCCTCTAGTATCTACTGTAGAAGACTTTCATGTTTCATATTGTGACCCAGCCAGCTCAACCAATGTTTTTGTATCATATGCAATATTTGTCTTTGTGCGCCCACATCATTGAGTACATTGTCATTGGATCTTCTTTCTGTACAATTGACTCTTTCCATTGTACAGTAGCACCACATTTCAAACGCTTCCAAGCTTTTTTCATCCTTCTTTGCTAAAGTCCATGTTTCAGCCACATACAGTGCAATTGAGTGCAAGTTGCGATTATTGTTTTCCTCAGTTCTATCCTGATATTCTTTAAGGTTAACAATTTCAGTTTTTCTCTGAAGCCCTTTTTTGCCATTGCAATCCTTGTCTTAATTTCTGTCTACCACTAAAGTATTTTGGGTGCTTTTGTAGTGGTGGTTTCTGTAGAAATTTATTTGATGCAATAATGTTGCTATCCCCATGCACAACTCTCATTAGTTACATTCTATGACATGCATAGAGATGCACTGGTCCTATTCTTTCCTCCAAAGAAAGGGACCAAAGATGCATTCAGGGAAAGTCCTGCACAGTCATATCAGTTCTTATAGTGCCCAATGCACTGTACATTTGATTTCATAAACATGTTTTCTTGGAACAAAATTTGCTCATAGACGCTTATTATTAAACGGTTGTACATGTTAAATTAGATGTGTATGTTGTTGAGTTACAAGATAAACCTTACTTTTAACAAAGGCACATGAGTTTCAACCAGAGGCATGGTCATTTTGGTTATATTATGGTGTGCCTTCTTCTCTGCTTTTCTCTTCAAACAATCCTTAAAAAAATCACTGCCAGTTGTCCCCTAATATAAAGCCTTTATAAGAGCACTTTTGCAGTTGCTGTTTCTGTAGCAATGTATTTTACATTATGATGTTGCAAGTCCCATTCACAACTCAGTCTAGTTATTTTTCACTATTTTCTTGGATGGTTAAAATGGTCCTATTTCTTCATCTTGAACAGAAAGAATACTCATTGACAATGTTCTCAGTGAGGTAGGTGTACAAAGATGAATATTGAAAATGATACATAAACGAAATTGAGTTGGCTGGGACACAATATGAGACATGAAAGTCGTCTACAGAAGATACTAGTGGGCAAGATCACGAAAATAAAAGAGAAAAGGGGCCACCAAGGTTCATCTTTGCATCTCAGGTATTAAAGTACAAACCTATGATGAAATGAAGAGAGCTGAAGCCGATAGGGTCAAATGGAGAGACATGCTCAGACAACATTACAACTAGTATTAGGACTGATCAACCAGAGGATAGGGTCAAATGAGGAGACACACTCAGACATCCTAACAACAAGTCTTAGGACTGATCAACTAGAGGATAGGGTCAAATGGGGAGACATGTTCAGACAACTTTACAACCAGTTTTAGAACCAGATGATGGGGTCAAATGGAGAGACATGCTCAGACAACCTTACAACCAGTATTAGGACTGATCAACTAGAGGGTGGGGTCAAATGGGGAGACATGTTCAGACAACTTTACAACCAGTTTTAGAACCAGATGATGGGGTCAAATGGAGAGACATGCTCAGACAACCTTACAACCAGTATTAGAACTGATCAACCAGAGCATCAAAATGATGATTCTTTCCTCCCCAAGTACCCCAATTAGTGCCTGTAAACCATACAAAAATAGTTAGCATTCAGGCTTAAACTCTAAAAAAGATGTTTGTCAACTAAATGATAATGTAATATTAAGAAATTTACTTTTGTTCATTTTTCTACCAATGTCTTGTAGGTTCAGCATAAGACTTGAGCCAAATTTCAAAGTGGAGAAGTCAGAAAGCATAGTCATGAGGTCGCAAAATGACATACATCTTCTAGTCACAGACAGAGGTGTCTAAATTAGAGTTTAACTATTTGTAATCGTGTATAGAAATACTTAGTTTCTGATTTATTCTACTGTTGACAAAATGAAGTATTATTTTATGTTGATTTGATTAAAACAGCATTATCAATGACATGCATTTGATTTAGTTTTGCACACAAAATTATATTCACTGCATAATGATTCATTAATTTCTCTACATGTATGTCTCTGCAGTGAATTTAATAATTTTTAACACAATTAGTGTGTATATGACAATGCAATTTTAATTTTACATAATATGTATATGGATGATGAATATTTAATTTAGGATATGGCCATGACAAAATGATTAATTAATTTTTCAGCAATCCTGTGCATTACAATATGATTAGCTTCCTTTTACAAAGAATATACATGATAATGATGAATTAATTTGTTCATGATTATGTCCTGTATTTTAAGTAGAACCTAGATCAGGCTGGTCCAACTGCAGAATTGCTGATTGGGATGGCCAGAATTTCTTAGAGAAGACTAGTTAAGGACAGCACGTTTATTTCTTAGAAATGTTGGCTTATCCTAGAAGCCACTATAATTAACAAAACCACAAATATGCCATGAGTATAGAAATTTCTAATAAAAATTGTGATGGTGACAACAATAACAGGATAAAAATGCAAATAAAACAAAAAAATCTTTGTTTTTAAGACTTGAAATTAAAAAAATATTAGCATTGGTGCAAATACTAACGCTATTCAGATCAAGTGCCATCTCTGCATTGAAGGTCGGCTGCTATGGATCTCCAGTGTACTCTAACTCTTGCTGTAATGGTGCAATCTGACAGGCCTTTTCCAGTCCATCTTTAATGTTATCCTAAAAGCGTTGCTTACCTCTGACACATTAGCCCTCCACCTTGTCTTTTAGTATTGTTTTCAGCAAGGTATTATGTCTTTTGATGTGACCAAAATATTTAACTGATTTGATTTCGTTCATCAATTCTCTTTTCACTCCTAATTCTACACACAAACACACCTTCCACACTACCCACCCCACATGATCCTCAGTATCACGACTCCCTCTAGAATTGAAGAATCATTGAGTAGTGCAGTTTTCTACAGCAGTTTATTTGAAGGTCCATTTTTTTTTTCTTCTTTGTAGTTTTTATTTCCACCAGCTGAAAAATCTGGTCACTGGATGGAGCTGTGTTACCTAGATTATCCATCAATGATCATATTAACTGTCAGTTATTATTAGTTGTCAGGACAGTGATAAATTTTGTTGTTGATTTACACTTATAAAAGATGCAATTTTTAATGTCACTGATGCCTTGGATTATCTGTCAGTTCTAAAAATACAAAGAAGCTGGAATGAGATGTAGTATATAGTACAGAAGGAATGATATTGTCGTACGTGCGTAGGAGGGTGTCATAGAGGCTTTTGCACTCACCAAGTGTGTGCGTCAGGGATGTGTGTTTCTCCACCGCTTTTAAATATTTATATGGACAAAATTGTGCCAGAAGCCTATCAGGTTGTGCATATAATCCAGATAGTAATTCATTATATGAACTATGATTCACAGATGACTAATCTCTCTCATATACAGACGAACAGAAATTTCAATATCACTTGGTCAGGCTTCCAGAGGGCAACCGAGGGGAAGGTGGAGTACCAACATAAACACAATTTTCCAGGGACTCGGGTTGACGATGTCAGACGTAATGCATCTGACCCAGAAGAAGCGATTTCAGCACCCAATAATGCTCATCAGGGTACAACTGGACCAATAGCTAACTATAACTATAAAATACATTTGACAGACAGTGAAAAAATCAAGACAGTGCCTAAGAAACACTAACGGAGTATATAGTTCAAATAAAAACAGCCACAAATATTTACACATACAGAAGATTGCACCTGTCCAACATATCAGGACAGATTATACACAGAAACTTGCACTGAAATAATTGCATTGGCAGCTATTTTGGATTTGTGATTGAAGGTTTGTGATTGAAGGTTTGTGATTGAAGGTTTGTGATTGAAGGTTTGTGATTGAAGGTTTGTAATTGAAGGTTTGTGATTGAAGGTTTGTAATTGAAGGTTTGTGATTGAAGGTTTGTGATTGAAGGTTTGTGATTGAAGGTTTGTAATTGAAGGTTTGTGATTGAAGGTTTGTGATTGAAGGTTTGTGATTGAAGGTTTGTGATTGAAGGTTTGTAATTGAAGGTTTGTGATTGAAGGTTTGTAATTGAAGGTTTGTAATTGAAGGTTTGTGATTGAAGGTTTGTGATTGAAGGTTTGTGATTGAATGTTTGTAATTGAAGGTTTGTAATTGAAGGTTTGTAATTGAAGGTTTGTGATTGAAGGTTTGTAATTGAAGGTTTGAAATTGAACGTTCCGGGTTGTGAAAACATTTTGATGATAGAAGTAAACCAGTAGCTGGAGTTCCATGTGAGGCTGAAGATGCAGCACATTCAAGTTCAGTGGACCAGAACTGAACCAGATCCTTTTCCACCTCCAAGCGGCAGCCCTGGAAACAGGCTACACTAGTATAGTCTAGCTAAGAGAATATAGATCGTAGTGGTAAGGCAAACTTGGTACCCAAAAAAGTCAGCTGAAACCGGATGCACCGGACCGAAAGGCACAGATATTGCAGTCTTGAAATAAACTATGACACAACTTCCCCTTCAGGATGAATATAGACGAAGAAGAGGGGTCTGGGCGAAATGGACACAGTGACAAAGTTTTAGATGACGATGAAAAAGTTCAAAAAATGTCAACCTTAGATGCCTCTAAAACTGAAGAAGAAGAAACAGGTGCCAAATAAATACGCAAACATAATTAGTCATAGTGGAGCTAAAACTATACTGTGAACACACATTCAGTAGTTTGATATACAATAAGCAAATAATATTTGCATATTATTTAAAACATTATCTTTGGAAAGGGGGAACCGAGACACTAGTCCAATCAAGCACAAAATACTGACCAGGAAGTCATGTCAGGGTCAGGGTCAATACACTGACCAAGACCACAATCTCTCTTCCATGTAGCGTTCCCTGGAAACGGGCTGTTGTCAAGGCAGCCCGGCTCACGAGATGTGGATTGATTAGATCCCTATAGTATTTAGCACCACGCAGATGAGGCCAAGCACAGCACAACCGCCTGGAGGACCACTGTCTACCTTTATCAGCATGCTTGGAATGTGAGAAAAGATACTACAACCCACCACTTAACGACCTTTTCAGGGCACACAAAAGAGTAAACTTACTCATTGTGGACATTAAACAACAATTACCTTTGGAAAGGCTCAAAGAGTACTGAAATGAAAGAAACTGGCTGGATTACAAAATTTAAATGTAGTTATGAAATGCAGTTATGTACTTTACAATTGTTTTCTTTAAGTTTGTTTATGATTTTGTTACAATATATGTCAAAAGCTATGTCAATATTTTTAAAACCCGGTGAATTGTATAATTTACATATTATCCATCTAATCTCATATACTTCTCGGTCTCTGACCTAGATATACAATGAAAGTACATATCAATCATTGTCCGTGATGGAATGATTTATTTCTGTTACATGTTTATGTCATGTCAAAATGATTGAATTCCTTGACACGTTTTTGTCATTGGTATAATGATTAATTTCTTTTGCATGTCCATGATTAAAAGATGTAATTTCTTTTATATTTCAATGACAGAATGATTAGTTGAGTCACAATGATTAATTTAATTAATGTTTATCTTTATTTCCCAGCATTAATTTTGTGGCCAGTCCTTTATAATATACTACTGAACTATGGTCACAGTAACCTGCATTAACAAGTTTTCCAAAACAGGTTGTTTAAATAATTTATGCTCAATATTTTGCAAATTACATTGTCTTTGAGTAATTATTTTTGTGTGTTGCATGCCTACAGTGATTCATCTTTACTGTTCTTACAATTATGGCCTTATCAAATGATTATTTAACTATTTACAAGTATTTTTTGGGCAATTGAAAACTGCTTTTCTTATATTCAATGTGTGTTAAAAAAGTATCCGGCCTTAATTTTTGTCCACAGAAACAAATGAACAGGGTGTGACTAATTTTAGGATGGCTGACCAGTCAATCAAAAATGTCACCAGTCCGCATGATCAGACTACAATCATGAAATTTATGTTAACAAATTTAAACTAGGCATTAATTCACCTTCATTTCTTAATAACAGTACTTATCAAACCAAAATATTTTGATTTACTTACACAATATTAGCCTATTTCGACTTATGATAAATGCACTGCTGTCAGAAGCATGGCGTTAATGTCCTTGAACATGCTTGGTAGTTTTGCACTGAAGTACCATTTATCAATGGCTTTAGTAAGTTTACATTGTGGTAGGGGTGGTCCATTTAGATTCATCATCATAAGTTAGCTTATGTACAATCTATTCGAACTGTAATACCATTATTAATCGTGCGAGAGTCGTTATATAGAGACGTAATTAACAATTAAAAACGGAGATTTGTTTTTACTCAAGCAAACATTTTTACTCATCACAGACCAGCGATTTTGTCAAACCCTGCAAATGAAACGTGGGTGTTGCCTTTGGCTGGGAGGTATAGGAGACCTTTATGCGCATACGTGAATTTGTTCTCATTCGCAGTTTGCTTTAGATGCTGACAGTCTGCCTTTCAGTGTTGAGTGTAGTGAGCATGTGTCGGATTTTCATTCAAGTCATGTTGACCGTTTTATATTACCCCCGTGTGGTTGTGTCACGAGTATGCACAACAAGGTCAAAATATTTCCAAAGAGAACTACCTGGAGGTCAGCCGTTGCCTTTGTGATGCTGTTTGATGCAAACAACCGGACCTGTGGACAATGGTGTAGCTCCATTATGACAAAGCACCTGTCCATTCTTCACACCTGATCAGACTTTCTTGGCCAGACACAACATTCCTGTGGTTTACTAGACTCCATATTCTCTCGACATGTCTCTTTGCAATTTTTGGCTGTTCCCAAAGCTGAAAGTTCAGCTAAAAGAGATCCGATTTGATTCAAGAGAAGATATTATGCAGAATGCGTTACACCTTTCCGTTGAGGATTGTATTTCCAAGACCATTTGATCTCAATATGTGACCGTACCAAGCGAGTTTCCTTCTTTTGACAGTTGCCAAGAGGTCTTCAAAAGGCCTTATTGCGGTTGTAATTCTTTCCTGTATTAGTTACAAATGAGGAAATTTGACACAGTTTTCTTTTAATGTAAAAGTTAATTTATAAATTATCAAAATTATTCATCATCATTAATGCCTATCACTCCGTTCTGGGCCATAGAACATTGACAACCCTCTTCCAGCACAGTTTGGTCTTGAGCTGCCCTTTCTGCCTCTCTCTAGTATAGGTCCAGGAACCGAAGTTAATTTTCACAGTCTCTTCTCTAGGTATAACTTGGTTTACAGCTCTTCCAGGTTAGTTTGTTGGTTGGTTTCTAATGTCCACGATAGGTTGGTAACCCTTTTATGCGCCCTGAAAAGGGTGGAACTTGTGGCAGATTGATGTAGCTTTCCTGACATCCCGAGGGTGCTGATCAAGTGGACCGGTGTCCTCCATGTGGTTGTGCAATTCTTGGCTTCATCTTCGCGTCACTCACTACTACGGGGATCACGTCGAACCTTACCTTATTAGCCAGACTGTTGACCTTGTCAACAGCCCGTTTCCAGGGCGACTAACGAGGAGGTCAGGTGAGAGTCTTGGACAGTATATTTCTCCTAACCCTGGCTAACATTGTCTGATCAGTGTATTTTACCTGACCATATCTATCTATCTATTTATCTATCTATCTATCTATCTATCTATCTATCTATCTATCTATCTATCTATCTATCTATCTCTATCTATCTATCTATCTATCTATCTATCTATCTATCCTATCTATCTATCTATCCTATCTTGTCCACTTATGTCGTTAGACGTCGTGGGGAGGTGTGACCTCCTTTGTTCAATTTTTTTTTGGCAAGGGAAAATCCACTGGTGAAATTCCCTGGAATATATGATCGCCTATTTTTAAAACTGAAGGAGGTGGAAGAGTAAATTAGAGCAAGGTAGACCCGCATAACCAAGACCTGAAGTTATAGCCACACAGTCCCCTTTTTGCAACATATTCTCTGTGGGGCGAATATCCCTAGAATAATTTGAGTAATTTTTTTCACATGAATTTAGCCCGAGCAGCGGCCGTTAGGTCTACTCTTTTTGATTTCCAACTGCTAAGGTAATTTTAACGTGCGCGTCACTGCACACGGGTATCCGATCTAACTACTCAGAGATCAGGGGAAATATTTACCGGATGATCTACGTAAAAAAATCTCGGTCTCCACTATGATTTGAACCCGCGACCTCCAGCACCCGAGACGAACACCTTACCTCGAGACCACTGGGTCCCCCTTAGCTCTTTCACCGATAATTATTATTGATCTATAACTCTGTCACCATCCTCATTTTCTTATTCTTCTTCCAGTTCATCTTCAGAAGTGATGCTGAAATCAGCTTGCGACTAGGCTTCCTACAGTGTGGTATCCTTTTAGAAACACAGCATGTCTGTCAACCCCTTTACAATGGATTCACTATTAATTGTTCCCCAAAAGCTGAGTAGATCCAATTGGTTAACAGCTGTATCTTTAGTCCCTCACTTCGTTTTGATATTCAGTTCAGTTCATCCCGTAACTCATCAGTTCGTTGGGGCACACTTGAAGACACTCCCAAAATCCCACGCCATCTTTCTCTGTCTGCCGCCGCCTGTCGTATCTCACCGGGACGAAGGCTTGACCACTCAGTGATGTTGTCCACCTACCTCTTCCTTGGACGTCCTCGCCCTCTCTGTCCCGGTACGGAATCAAAGAGTATCGAGTTGGTAATTCCGTTGGACCTCGCGACGTGCCCGCACCAGACCACCTTTCGTCTTTTGATTGTTGTAAACAGATCTTCAAAAGGACCAATAGCGTTTTTAACTCTCTGTCGTATTTCTACGTTTGTGACACGATCTTTATATGTAACATTTAGGAGTTTTCTATATCACCTCATTTCCATTGCATGTATTCTGCCCTGGATATCTGCTGTAATAGTCGAGGTCTCGCAGGCATACAGAAATGTTGATAGCACCAAAGAGCGCATTAGTCTTTTATACCGAGGGCAAGCCGCTTGTCTTGTCATATATGTTTCAGCCGAGTCAGCGCCGCTGTTGTTTGTGCTGTTCTTGCAATTACCTCTGGCTGCGATCCCTATTTACTGATCAATGATCCCAGATATTTGAAACGTTGTACCACCTCACGTTCCTGCCCATTTGCCTCTATTACAGATTTAAAATATGTTTAAATAACACAGAGGGGTTTAAATCTGTAATTTCTTTTTTCTTTTGATATTAAGACTATAATTAAACGTGCAGCGATTCATCCATAACTTGATTGGTCCAACTCTTTTTCTTTGCAGTTTGTCTAGATATCAACGTCCTAGTTTTTCCTACAAAGTACTTCATTGTTTGTGGAACTTTTTTTTTAAATCTGTGGACAGCTTTTGTCTCAGTATTGTTCTCTCTCTTTTTGTGTAAGCGTGCAGCTTTGTAGGATGTGTTCCACGGTCATGTTATGCTCCTCACATAGACATCTGTCATATGTTCAAATCCTCATTATGATGTAAAGATGACCCTTAAGTCTATTTCTCAGTCTGAAGATGGCGATTTGCTCTTCTCTAGTTAATACATAGTCGTTTTATTTGCAGGTGATGGTGTTGATCAGACCATTTTCCCCAGAAGTTGGCCTACTTCTTCTTCGTTGTTCGCTCTCAAACTTCTGCTAGCAAGCTCTAAAAAGGACTTTGCAAGAAGCAGAATGTTGTCCGGAGAAAGGAATGCGTTGTGTCGTAGTTTACAGCTTGGCTGTGATATTTGCACCTTTCAACCTGACACATCCGACTTTAGCAGGCATTTTTTGGGTACTGGATTAGAATTCTCTCTTTGATACCTTCTCCTTAGCCAGTCTGCCCTGTTGAAGCCTGTTATCCAGGATCACCACATGGATGTGTAGAAGGGTCTTGTCAGCTCTAGGTCGCTGGCCCTAACGCTAGCAGTCATCTTTGGATCGCTGGCCGCTGCAGCTCATGCACTGCTCATAATTTTGATTCCAGATTGGCTTGGCTTCATTCGTTCTGAATTTCCTGTTAACAAACCCTGAAAAGGGCTTAAGTAACAGAATATAGTCCAGAGAACGGAATGCGTTGTGTCGTAGTTTACAGCTTGACTGCGATATTTGCACCTTTCGGTCCAACACATCCGACTTCAGCAAACAATTTTTTTAGTACCGGGTTAGCATTCCCTCTTCGACACCTTCTATTTAGCCAGTCTGTTCTGTTGCAGCCTGTTATCCAGGATCACCGCGTGAATGCGTAGAAAGGTCTTGGCAGCTCTGGTTCTCAGGCCCTTACGCTAGCAGTCAGCTATGGGTCGCTGACCCCTGCATCCCATGCGCTGCTTGATCCCAGCTTTAATTATGATCTTGACCTCATTATACATGATGTTGAGGTCTGATTGTGGGGAAGCTCCTCCACACTTTACTAGTCTGTCTGCAGCTTCATTGCATTCTATATTTTTTTCTCCCTATATACATCCACAGTCCCGCCGCAGCCTCGCCTTATGTTTAATTTAAAATGCATTCTATATTGTAGTGGTATAGAGTAACCACTGAATGACCAATCTTGGATGTTCTGCTGAAAGCTGTGTCTGGGAGTACATGAATTTGTATAGATCTCTATCTTCAAGTTGGTTGAGCACTGTTAATATTGTTGAGGCATCGGTCAAGAATACTATGTTTTCTTGGTGGATAACTTTATCTTGGATTACAAGTTCAACAGTAGCCATAAGTGCCTCTACTTCTGCATGGAAGTTATTGGAGTATGTTCCTATTTTTAGCATCGGAGTATTTTCTTTTTTTAGTCTGTAATAGAGCCCTTCACCTCTATTGGATGTGGGTTTGTTAGCTGACTCTCCTAAGATATTCGTCCACGATAATTTTACTTTCTAAATCTTTGATCCCTTCTTTTCTATTCCCTTTATGGTTTTTATCATTTCAGGGATATTTTCATTTTTTTCATGGTGGAATTTAGGTTGTCTGTTTGAAATCTCTAGGTACTGCCTGGCTTATGATTGAATCTGTTCTTGCCAGATCTTTTGTTTTTTAAAATATGAAATGGTATCTCTTTAATCTTCTTCTTCTTCTTCGGCATTTGTCTTGGAAAAGATATTGTGACATTGTAATGTATTTTACAGCACGACTGTGATATTTGTAGCTTTCTGCATTACACATCCGGTTTACAGCTGGTTTTTTTTTGGGTCACCGGGTTTTCCTTCCCACTGCGATCCCTATTCTCTTAACCAGACTACATCAGTGCAGCATGTATGCATGACTGCCTCTTGGAGACAAAATAGAGTCTTGATCAGCTCTGGTTCGCTCATTAACTGTACTGAATATTTGACTCCTCTTTAATCTTAAGAATCTGCCGTTTTACATTTAAAAGTGCTAGGCTGTGCATATATAATAGAGTAGTTAAAAACAATATTTTTGTGTAAAGAAACATCAGACTATACTTGGGTCAATACAACATTATAATACGTGTTTGCAAATGAATCAAAATATTGTTCTTTCCAGATAAAGATAATACATCAAAAAATGAATTGACTTAATTCTCTTCTTTATTATATATTACATATCATCTTCATCATCATAACCCCACTGAGGGTAGGGAGGCAGTGTAGCAAAATGGGTAGGGACACGGCTCCCACAACCAAACGGCATGTGCTTAGATTTAGCAAGAAAGTGCACCTATGGGAATTACAAAAGTTCGTAGGATGTCCTTGACAGAACGTCGCTTCTTGCAACCGTCAACCTATTTGGCTGTTTTAAGTTTCCTGGCAAGTGTGTGGATATTGTAGGTTGTCATTACTGTCTGTACGTGGAGGAGCAATCGCCCGAGAAAAAACCCAGTGTCTGTCAAATTGGACAAGGTAGGAAACGAACCAGGTGCGTTGGGATTGTGAAAACCGAGCGATTGCCACACAGCCTCCTCTTAGTTGTAATTTTTATCCTATCTTACACAGGCGGATCAGCAACAAATGTTTTCAGAATGTAGGACACTGTGTCTTTGTCTCATATTCTGAAAACCATTGCGAGACCAGGATTATTTCCACTGGTAAATGCTGCTCTAACTTTACATCTGAGGGGTAAGCGATTGAACAAACTGTGAATATGATTTATAACAACAATGCTGCCACCAAGCAGTCGTCTTCACAGATGTACTATCTGTACTGCAAGTTCTCTAGGGGGTTACACTCCGGCACGCGAAGAATGTGTTAAGCAAGGCAGCTGTCAGAAATTGAGCCATACTTCAATATTTACCATCTCTCTGTGCCGTACTGGCGAACACGCTTGCAAAAATGGCAGGAGATTGTGAACAAGAAGACTTTGAAATCACATACTTTGAGAAAAGCTACCCAGGCTGTCAGAAAGTAACAGAATCAACCAGACGGCGACTATCACACCCTTGACTAGCAGGGATAGATCACTATTTTTGTCTCAGGACGGCATAACATTCAACAAACATGCACACGCTCTCATCATCTGCTTCACCACTGTGTACATGTGGACTAAACAACAAACTGCTGAGCATGCATTACCATACTTTTCTCTGTACAGCCAGTTAATGTAGATACACTAGCCGTAACGATTCAAAACTAAAGTCACACCTGCTGAACTAGAGAAGCTCCAAACAACGGCCGAGTTCATCACAGAGATTAGTTTGACTGTGCAAACATCATGGATGCGATCACGAGAAGAAGAAGTAGCGCTTCCGCCAGTTTAGTTAATTAACTTAGTTGTCTATCGCAAGCGATGAAAGCAACATCATCAGCCGGTTTTGTTTTGATGACGTAACTTGCGCTGTATTTGGAAGTGAGGATAAAACTGCGCTGGTCATCAGCCTCATTCTCTGGTCCCGAGCTATCTTGGACCAGTGGCAAGTCATAAGTCAAGACGACTGGAGGTAACTCAGGATGCAGACACTCTGGTCCCACCTCTCTTGAGACCAGAAGTCGATTGAAACTTGCGGATTTCATAGCCTACCGGTTCCGTTCATCGCTTTGAGGGGCGAGTACCCTACCTCTCTCACCATGTGAGCGATGTGTAATGGACATGTTGCTAACAGGGCAGGGCTCAATCTCTACAAAGCGATGCGTTAGTCCATTATTATTAGCCCGTGTGCTGTGTGTACATTTCCTAGTCGCACCAAAACTGACACTGTCAGCAAACGTGGCAAAGAGCACCAAACTCGTGAAACCAATACTGCCTAAATACTTGACCTCATGGCCCTGTTGAAGAGCAACTTCATCGACATTTATCTTGAGTGGCGAGATATTCTTCTGATCATCATAGTTTTTGTTTTATTCTCGCTAATTCACATATTGTAGGTAGTCCCTAATTCGTATTTAAGGTAGTCGCAAGCGCGTTCATGTGGTTTTGCAGTTTTTTTTCAGTTTCAGCTGGTATGTTTTGGTACCTGGTGATCTTTATTCTCATAGCTAGACCACGCCAATGTGCAGCCTGTTTCCAGGATCTCCACTTGGAGGCAGGATAGAGTCTTGATAAACTTTAATTCGCCGACCTTGATACAAGCAGTCAGCTATGCTGCTATTTGAGAAAGTAGACCAGGGTCTACGTGTCTATTGCAATAAGAGGCTGCTCAGTAAGCTCAACACTTTTGGGATTACAGTGTTGATCCCCACCTTGTTGGTCAAACTCCTGCGACACATCCTGTTTTCAGAAGGCCGAAGACGTCAGGTAAGGGGTCATGATCAGTATTTTTCCCTGACCCTGATTATTCTCTTCGACATCACTCGGATAAATCTCATTTTAACATCTTAACCGCGTTTTTATTTGATACATTTTTCAGAGGGAGAATGAGAAAAAAGAGCCAATACAAATTAATCATAAAAAGATTGCTAGTTGACGAAATCCGATGAAAATTCGAACAGTAGAATTTCCCACGTTCGCGTAATTTATGGATGACGTGATCATTACATCCATCTTCTCCAAAATGGCGCTCGCTCCTGAAAAAAAAACAAACAACCCTGCTCAATACGTTTTCCCGCAAAAATAAAAAATACAATTCGAAATGATAAAAAAAAACCCGTTTCCAGATTAAGGTTGATCGCCTGGTTGCTTGCACAAGCTTTTGCTAAAAGTTGATGAAGCTGGTTCGGTCAAATAGGCTGTCGGGAGCTGTAGACCAATGTATGTTGGCACTCATGAGAGCATTGCCGATGTTTGATGTCCTACAGTTGGTTGTTAAACCTGGAATATCAATCTCAAACTCATTGCACCTAAAGGGACATTTGAATAGATTTGAACATTTCACAGTCATCTATTCGAGATATAATAAAGAAAGTTCTTGAACTGAAATGTTAAAAAAAAAAAAACCAACAAAAAA
This sequence comes from Ariolimax columbianus, assembly GCA_036924085.1. Classification (NCBI taxonomy): domain Eukaryota; kingdom Metazoa; phylum Mollusca; class Gastropoda; order Stylommatophora; family Arionidae; genus Ariolimax; species Ariolimax columbianus. Next base: position 45,691,020 of record JAVGWX010000015.1, on the reverse strand, counting down.
ACCGAGAACGACTGAACTAATAAAATCCAACAAAGCGACAAGACTTCAACGAACTTGATTTCTGGTTAACATATTCCAACGCACATGGCGAATTTCATTTTGTTTACCGATGAGACGTTGTTTATTGTTTCTACACCACGGTGCATTCAAAAGGATCGCTTATACTCCAACATTGGAGCTTACAAAGGTGACATTGATGGAAAAAGATTGCTTCGCTTGCAACCAGTCTTTAGCAAATCGATTATGGTCTTTCTCAGTGGGTCTAGCTTGGGATAAACATCTGTTCACTTCATCAAGTCAGGTACGAACATAAACGGTGCATACTGCCGGGATGTTCTGCTGAAGCAACATCTTCTTTCAGGTATTTCAGATAATTCAGACGTGTTTATCTTTCAACAAGATAGTAGGTCAGCTCACCCTTGACAAACTTCAATTTATTGAAGGTGAGACTGCTGCTTTTATACCTCCAACACTTTGGCCATCGAACAGTCCCAACCTAATTCAATTGATTATATAATTTGGGGTCTAATGGTCCAAAACGTGTATCGCTTGAAGATAAGAGATGTCACTGAGTTTAAACAGTGAATTTTGGACGATTTCAATTAATTACATCAAACTACAATCGAAGCGGCAATTGCACAATGGCGCAAGCGTCGGCCGCCTTGTGTTTCAGCAAAAATAGATACTTTAAACACAACACGAATTAGCCAAAATTTGTATTACGTAATTTTGTATACTGTATGAATTTTAAGAGAATTTCGTGAATTAATATTCATTTCATGATGAATTTATATTGTCTTCCCCCCCCCCCCCGCCCCCCCCCCCTCCCTCAAATCACTCCGTGATTTTATCATCCTCTCAAATATGCAACGATTTATATAGACGCAGTGAATTTCGTTGAGTGACAGTTTTTAAAAATTCAGATTCGTTTTAGTTAACAGTTGCAATAATTCAATTGACGAATTACATTATGCGTTGAAGATGAATGCCAAAACAGTGTTATAGCATATACAATTAATGATAAAGTCTTATTTACAAATTGTGAGTATTCTGTTTTGTATTTATCGTTTTTAAAGTATTTTAGTTGTTAATAATTTGTTTTGTTTTTTTTAAGCTTAGAAAACAATCTTGTATTTATTTAGTTGGCCTCATGTGCTGTTTACAGCTGGAAACGTTATTTTTGTCGAATGCTCTTTTGGAGGGGTGGGTGTCAGTGGAGGTAGTTACATTTGCTTAGAGAATAAAACAACTGGCACCTACACTGAACGTATCTCGACTTCACTGTAAAACGAAAATTCCGAGGTAAGATAAATATACAATTAAAATGCATTAATACAAACCTGTCAAAATTCGTCAAGTGGAACCTTGCAACGGAAGTACACGCTAAAATAATAATTTTTATTTTGTCAGTTCAGTTGCCATCTCCACATTGAAAGTTGGCTGCAAAGTATCTCCAACGTCCTCTTGTCTCTTACCTTAATATACAATCTGTTAGGCTTCTTACCTGTCCGCCCTTTGATGTTATCATCCCTCATGTAACAAGGTTTACCTCTGACACGTTGGGAAGGAAGACGTTAGTCTAGTCAGGCAAAATATACTGATCAAACATGTTAGGGTCAGGCAAAATGGACAAGACCCTCACCTTGGATTCCTCGTAGCCCTTCCTGGAAACGGGCTGTTTTTATAGAAGCCTGGCTAACAGGGTGAGGGATCGGCGTGATCCCCGTAGTAGTGAGTGACACGCAGATGAAGCCAAGCATAGCAGAATAGCTGGAGGACCACGGTTCATCTTCATCAGTTCGCTAGGGATGTGAAAATAGCTGCTGCAACCCACCACTTAAAGTCCTTTTCAGGGGGCACACAAGAGTAAATCTATTCATTGAGGGCATTCGAAACAACAACTTCTGAGACGTTTGCCCTATCGCTTTACATTCCAGAATTGGTTTCAACAAGGTGTTATGTCTTTCGATGTGACTAAAATATTGTGACGGTCGCATCATGATTTCATAAGATTTATTTGTTCCTCTAATTTCTCAAAGACCTTATTTTTATTTTCGTATCTTTCCATGACAAGCGTCCCATTCTTCTGTTTATTCAAATATGAAGAACTTATCTTCTCCAACCCCTTGTTCGTTGTCCATGTTTCTACGTCATCCAGCAGTGACGAGTATACACAACACCTGATCACTCTCCTTTTGGGGAGGAGGACTAATGTCTGGTCCACCAAACTGATCAGACATGTTAGTCAGGGTCAGACACAACATACTGATCAGACATGTTAGTCAGGGACAGACACAACATACTGATCAGACATGTTAGTCAGGATCAGATACAACATACTGATCAGAAATATTAGTCAGGGTCAGACACAAATATACTGATCAGACATGTTAGTCAGGGCCAGACACAATATACTGATCAGACATGTTAGTCAGGGTCAGATACAACATACTGATCAGACATGTTAGTCAGGGTCAGACACAACATACTGATCAGACATGTTAGTCAGTAGTAGCGACACACATATACAGCCAAGTATATCACAGCCGCCCGGAGGACCCCGGTTACTTTCATCAGCACGCTCGGGATGTTAGGAAAGCTACAACCCACCACTAAACGTTCTTTTCAGGGCACACAAAAAGAGTAACCATACTCAATCTTGGCATTCAATAACAACAAGGACATCACTCTCATTGTAAAATTGTGGATGACTTGTTTTGATGCCATTAAGACTCATATTGGCGAAAACAGATATGGCATCACTATTTTCTGCCTGATTTCAATTTCGCATCTTCCATGAAGAGGTGACATCTGAAGAGTTGACATCTGAAGAGTTGACATCACATGCAAGGGATATTTTAATTTCGACAGCGAACAAAATATTTCCCAGGTTATCGCACACAAAAACAGAGTTAAATGTCACTGGAACTCATTAAAGAAAGGAAATAATTAAAACAAATGGGACGTGAGGGGGCCACCACAGCATTTAAAAACTGCCCAAGAAAAGTTGGAAGAGAAATAAGAAAATACAAAAAAAGATACATAGTGGACACTTGTAATGACTTAGAAAATTTAGAGCAACAAGGCAGGGCGAAAGATCCCTTTAAGTCGATAAGGACATTCAGAAGGGAATTCCGTCCATTTCCGCATGTCATCAATGACAAAGAGGATAACACACTAACACAGAAACCAAAGACATACTGAATAGATGGAGCAAGTACTGCAGAATCATGTCTGAAGACAATACAAAGTGCTTAGTTACAATTCTACCAAAAATGAGAAAGAACCTGAACCAACATTGGAGAAAGATCGTTCAGCAATAAAAAACCTTAAAAAGGGAAAGTCCCCAGGATGTTTTGATATCTAAGCAGAGTTAATACAAGCAGGAGGGGCGGCCAGTGCTCGAGTTTATCACAAGATCTATAAAAAGATATGGCACAGTGCAGAGTGGCCAAAAGCATGAAAGAAATTAATTTATATTCTCCTTCCCAAAAAAGGCAATCTAAAGCTGTGAAGAAACTACCGAGCTATCGCGTTAATGAGCCACGCTAGCAAGATACTCTTGCGGATCCTATAAAGAAGGATAGAGAAAAGGTTTGAATCTGAAATTCGAGAAGTCCAAGCAGGGTTTAGTAAAGACAGAGGGACCAGGGACCACATATTCAATATGAGGAATATCTACGAAAAATGTAGAAAGTTTAATGTTGACCTGTACACGTGTTTCATTGATTGCACCTTCGATACGGTAAAACATCAAAATCTGTGGAACATGAAAGAAATGAGTTTTCCTATGCATATTATCCATTTCATTGAAACATTATATCAAGATCAACGATCCGCTGTCCGAGTATCTTGGCAAACATCAGATTGGTTCGTTGTGCAAAAGGGAGTAAGACAGGGATGTATCCTCTCATCTTATCTATATAACATCTATGCGGAATGTATAATGAGAAATGTTAGATAAGACGAGAATATTGAAAGTTTCAATACATCTACGATTGGCGGTTACGAGATTCCAGAGTTACGATACGCAGACTACACAGTGGTACTATCAAGAAGTGCGGAAGGGTTAGAGCAGCTACTTCAGCCGTAAATGGACACAGTAAAGATCAAAACCTGTTTATAAACATAAATAAAACAAAGATAATGACCACCGACAAAACACAATGTTAGCATAAATTTACAGTGGGTGGTAAGGAAATAGATCAAGTCATACATTTTGAATATCGGGGCTGCAGAATTGACAAAAATGGGGACTGCTCGAAAAAAACAAACAGAAGAAGAATAGCAATGGCTACGCAGAGGGTGAACAGCCTGAAGAAATTATGGCAGGGCACCAACAAAATGAGAAAAGTGAAGGTCTCGAGAGCCTGTGACAGGATATGACTGCGAATCATGGACGATTAACAAAACTCTAGACAAAGAATCAAAATTCGAGTCAAAATGTTACTAAAAGATCCCCAGAATACCCTGGACGGAGAAAAAAAAAGACAAATAGACGTTCGGCAAGAGTTGAATATAGAGGAGAACTGGCTCATCAATTCCATTTTGGCCATACTTCTTCTTCTTCTTCTTCTTCTTCTTCATCGTACGCAGTCAGACAGTAACCATTATTTTTTCTAAAAAAGCGGCGGTCCTCGTATGTCGGTAGTTCTGCAGCAGATGCTCAGCGGTCATTTTCCCGGTACCACATGGGCATTCGTCGGTACCACCTATCTTCAATTTGTTGAATAGGTGGTACCTCAGTCTATTGTGGCCAGTGCGAAGTCTGAAGACAACGACCTGCTCTCTTATGTTCAACTGGTAATAGGCATCGTTTTTGGTGTAGCCGGTATGTTCAGTTTCCCATTTGGTCATGTATCTGGCTTTAATAAGCCGTTTTGACTCTTCGTACGTCCTGGTATATTTTCTACCACCTCTGGAAATATATCCTGCCTCTAGGTAGGTTTTCGTACAGTAGGGATGGGCTTTGGTGTTGTTAGTGCGTTTATGGGATCTTCGTGCATCTTTGCTTTGGCTATTTCTGCAAAGTTTCTCCGCTTTAGTTTCCCATTTCCCAAATTGTTTAGTCTCTGGTGCATTGGATGGTCAGTTAGTCTTCGGAGTTTCTCTGACTGCAGCTGGGCTCTGCAGTCTCTTCTATCGGTCATGGATTGCAGTTTTGTAATCTTTTCAAGTTCTACAATTGGCGTTGACTTCATGCTTCCTGTTATAACTCTCATGGCTTGGTTTTGAAGTTTGCTAACTTTATCGAAGTTCGCCTTTGCTGCTGTTGTCCATGCCGCAATGCCATACTCGAGAACTGGTCTCACTCTTCCAGTGTACAGTTTCTTTAGTATACTTTCGTCTGCTCCCCAGCTTGTGCCAGCAAGTTTCCTCATGATTGCCATTCTTTCTCTGGCTCTCATTCGGTTTCTCTCGATCTGACTTTTCCATGTCATGCGCCGATCAAATGTGACTCCCAGATAGTTTGGGTTGTCGTTTGGCTGCAGGAATTTGCCATTTAGACTTAATTTGGTGTTTTGGGGTTTGACTGAAAGCGAGAATATTGTACATGTGGTCATTTTGGCCATACAATTTTAATACTTTGGTTACATCAAGAGACACAACGGTCTCGAGAGAACAGTGATGGAAGGTATGGTGCCAGGCAAAAGAGGCAGGGGTAGACCAAAAAGACGATGGCTCCAAGATATCCAGGAATGCATGGGTATGACTGTGGCGGAGGTTTGAGTTTTGGCAAGAGAAAGAGTTTCTTTCAGACTGTAATGGAAACGACCTTATATAAAGGACATGCTACACGATAGGATAAGCTCTTGATCTGTTCCACTATTGGATCATCTATTTTTATCTGCAGAGTAAATTTCGAGTCTACCTTGCTAACTTTGATAGGTTTTTCTCAATGTTAATATATAATTAATCAATAAATACACCTGCTATTTGTTATTTGCTTGAATAACCAATACCTGCAGTTCTTGTCCACTCTCAAGTTGTAACACGACAATGCTTCGGCACACGCATTGTGCCGTATCAAAGATTTGTTGATGATGCACGGAATTGGACATGTTCGGAGTTGACTAGTCCTCCCCATTTATGACTCCCTTTGACTTTGGACTCTTTCCAATACTCAGTTTGTTACTGAATGGGACAATATTTCAGGATACAGAAGAAATCAATGGTTTGCCTTATAGAGATTCCTTAAAATGACTTCCGGAAATGCTCCCAGCAGTGGGAGGACTGCTCAAAGAAGTGTATGAACTCAGATGGGGCTTATTTAGAAGTGGATTATGGTTTAAATCAAACAGGTCAGTTAATTATAGTTAGTTTTTTTCAGCTTAAGGTCGGATACTTTTTGATCAGCCCTCGCATATGTGTTTTGATTGACTTTTGACATTCAGTGTCGCTGTAGTTTCTACTGATTTATTTTCACACTTAGAACTATCATAGAAGAATCAGTTGAAATGCAATCCCACTAATCATAAACTTGATTGATTTACAGAAGGCCTTTGACAGTCTACACCGTCAAACATTTTGGCGGATTCCAAAAAAACTATGGCTTACCCTCGAAATACATAAATATTATCAAGTTCTCATATCATAATTCACGATGCTGTATTTGAACAACCGAAGGAAACGCTGAATGGTTTAAATAAACACAGGAGTAAAACAGGAATGTACTCATCACCTCTACTATTTGACATAGCTATAGATTGGACTATGAAACACTATGCCGATGATAAGCATTTAGGCATAGAATGGGCAGATAACAAGACTTAGAAGATCTTGATTTTGCAGACGACCAAGCACTACTTATACTAAATACCCCTAATGAAAAAAACACATGAAAATATAGATAGACTATGCCAATTGTCAGAACAGATAGGACTTCAAGAAAATGCCTCAAAGGTAAAAATCATGGCTTTTATTTTTTATTTTTTTATTTTATGTGTTTGCCTCACTAGTTTCTACTGGCGGAGGCGCGCCTATTCCACCCCAGACCGTAGTCAATTTGGGCGATATTAAGACGCATAAACCAGTGCTTGGATGCGTGTGTGTATCTGTTTGTACCTAACCTGGTGTTTCCGTGATGTTCCTCCCGTTGTTCCTCGCTTCTAATTATCCTTTCGTTATGTGTTTGCCTCACTAGTTTCTACTGGCGGAGGCGCGCCTATTCCGACCCAGACCGCAGTCAATTTGGGCGATATTAAGACGCATAAACCAGTGCTTGGATGCGTGTGTGTATCTGTTTGTACCTAGCCTGGTATTTCCGTGATGTTCCTCCCGTTGTTCCTCGCTTTTGATGTTCCTAGTTGTCCGCCGTAGGTATTTGCATAAATATGCACAATAGTTTTCCTGGGACCATTTTTATTTTCTGTCATACTTGATTCGGATCTCTTTTTTTTTGTTTCCTGATTTCTTTCTTTCTTTTTTTTTTTCCCCCCCCTCTTTCCTTCTTTTTTTTTTTTTTTTTTTCTTCTATCCCACACACAACCACAACAGTTTATATCAAGCTACAAGGGAAATGTCTGCAAAATGTCCAACACTCATCGTTGGTCGTCCTGGAAACTGGCTGTTGTCGGGGACAACTGGTTGACAAGGTGAGGTTCGACGTGATCTCTGTAGTAGTGAGCGACACGCAGATGAAGCGAAGCAAAGCACAGCCGCCTGGAGAACCCCGGTCCACCTTCATCGAGATGTGAGGAAAGCTACTACAACCTGTCACTTAACGCCCTTTTCAGGGTGCACATAAGAGTTGCCTACTCATTGTGGGCATTCGAAACAACAACAACAACACAGACATGAGAAGCAAAATGGTACAAGATGGAGATGCCCTGAAATAAATTTCCACTAGAATTGCTTTGTCCTCGTGTGCCTTAATAAGGTCACAAACATCTGGAAATTTAACGATACTGAGCAAACATACCAAGCTCAGACTATTCAACTCAGTCGTAACATCAGTCCTGACATATGGACGTGAAAGCTGGAAGACAACAAAAAAGCTGGAAAACAAATTAAATATCTTTGAAAATAAATGTTTAAGAAAATTATTGAATATACGCTGGGACAAGCTCTTTACTAATGACTCGATACGAACAGAGACAAACCAACTATATGTGTCGACCATCATCCGAGAAAAAAACAAAAAACGATGAACATACATCGGACTAGCCCTTAGAATGAACAACAACCGTCTTCCATTGCAAGCATTCGAATGGACACCAAGGGGCGTTCGGAAAAAAAGGAGACCTAAGGAAACACTCAGAAGAATAATAATCCGAGAGGGCTCTACTGTGGGGCCCCAGCACCATACAAGATATAAAAACAGTGGCGTCACACCGTTCCAGCTGGAGATCAGTTGTTTCTGCATAATGCACCGTATTTGGCGCGCAAAGACCTTCTTCTTCTTCTTCTTCTTCTTCTTGTTCTTCTTCTTCTTCTTCTTCTTCTTCATCTTCTTCTTCTTCTTCGTCTTCTTTTATTCTCTCACTCTCTACCGGGTTGTAGCCCAGTGTCGTGGTATGTATTTGTCTTTCGCCTCTCTCGGGGCTTGAGTAACATTTCCCCCTATTTTACGGCAGGTCTCTTTTACACAGTCTATCCACCTTTTCCCGGATCTACCTCTAGCCCTTCTTCATGATGTGCTCCTGTAGAATGATGCATGAAAAATATGGCCTGGTTGCATTTTCACAATGTTTCCAAACCAATTCATTCTCTGCTGCTCTTTGTACTCTAGGCAGAGAATTGTTCCAACCTTCTCCGGAATACTCACATTTATGATTCTGTCTCTTCTAGTGTTGTTAGTGACCTCTCGTAGACACTGTATTTCGCAGGTGGCTAACTTTCGTCGTTCCTGTGTCTTATTCAATGTCCATGTCTGGCACTGGTAGCACAGGGTTGGGAAGAAGATATTATTTATCATCTGCTGTTTTGTTTGGAGGGAAATCTTGAGGTGTCTTAGTAGTGGAGACAGCTAGTATGTGACAGCGTTTGCCTCTGCATTTTCGTCTCTATCTCTTTGCCGAGTCTGCCATCCTCAGTAAAAACAGCTTCCAAATATATAAATTCTTGTACCTGCTTTATTTTTGTTCCATTCACATAAATATCAAGTGTGGTGCGCAATGAACATAGATAGATAGATACTATCACAGACATATAGGACAAAGGACACAATGTGTCGTCTGTTGGAAATTGTAAACTTCCAAGTCCTTAACACAAGAATCAACTGAAGAAAGCATAGAACATTTGCACTTACATCTGTCTTCCAACCCATGGGAAAACGTTGGGAATTTGGAAAGAGCTTTCAAAAGGCAGGATTGGAAAACAACTTGGGAGGTGCATTTGATCAATTTTCAGTATCAGGTGCTAGCTTTGAAGTGGCTTGGTTGATTGCTGGAAACAAGAAACCAAAATAATTGTTGAAAGATTGGTCAACCCTCTAGCAAAAGCGGCAAAAATCATGTGTGGACGGAAATAAACATGCTACAAGTAGTGTTTAGTGCCTTTAGAGTTTAGTGTCTTTGTCTGCAAGGTTGTGAAAGAGAATTTCCATTTTAGCAGAAAATGTGAGGGAACAAGTGCTATGTTCCATTAAAGAGAGCAAACATTTTACTTTTCAACTTAAGGAAATTACAGATGTCACTAGCAACACTCAGCTGATAGTGTGTTTTCTATACAGTGTATAAGGGGAACTGAGACGCTAGTTCGGCCAGGCACAACATACAGACCAAGACGTCGCGTCACGGTCAGGCATAATATACTGACCAAGACTTCCATGTAAACGTCCCTTCTACTACTACCACTAATACTACTACTACTACTAATAATACTACTACTACTACTACTAATACTACTACTACTACTACTACTAATAATAATAATAATAATAATACTACTACTACTACTACTACTACTAATAATACTACTAATACTACTACTACTACTACTACTACTACTACTACTACTACTACTACTACTACTACTAATAATAATAATACTAATACTACTAATTGGAACTGTATGTAGAAGAAGAAATACCAGATATAATAGGATTAACAGAATCATTGACATATGAGGAGATTGCAGATAGTGAACTTGAAATTGAGGGATTTACAATGTTAAGGAAAGATAGGATAGTTGGTGACAAGACTAAGGGAGGTGGCGTTTTATTATACTGTATAAATTATGTTAATATAACGATCAAAGATTATTTATCACGTGGTAACAAAAATGAAAGTGTATGGGGAGAAATAGAAAGTGGGGGTGAAAAAAACAGTGATTGGAGTGTGCTATAGGTGTCCATCAAGTCAAAAAGAGGAATATGAAGAGCTGATTAGTAGCATAGCAAAGGCAAGTGAAGGTAAATTATTATTAATGGGAGATTTCAACTTTCCAGAAATAAAATGGAATATGGCAGAAGCACTTGTAGAGTCAAAACCTTTTGTTAAGTGCATAACTGACAATTTTTTAATTCAACATGTAGAAGCAGCCACCAGAGGCAAAAACATACTCGACCTAGTTTTTACCACAGAGGAAAATATGATTGAAAACGTTACCGTTGGGGAACTGTTTGGCTCAAGTGACCATCAAATCATCCGTTGGGATCTTATAAACACGCGAACATACGACTACTCTAAGGCAGATGTTAAGAGGATGAAAGAGGCAGCGAACCACATAATCTGGAAAGATATTGTCGTAGGAACAGATGTTGAACAGGAGTGGGAAAGTATTAAAACAGTTCTAGAAACGCTAAAAGAGGAATGTGTTCCATATAGGGAGGTGAACCCCAAGCGTAAAAAGTGGATAACTAGATTTGTAGTGAAATGTAGAAGAGCAAAAAATAAAGCATGGAAAAAATATATAGAGGCAGGTAAATCAAAAGAAACATATGTAACATATTTGGACAAGCAGAACATATCTCAGAAAGCGAATAAAACAGCAAAAATAGACTTCGAAAAAAAACTTGCTCAGAGGATCAAAACTAACAGTAAAAGCTTCTTCTCTTATGTTAGGAATAAACAAAGAACGAAAGACAAAGTAGGCCCTCTCATAGACAGTACAGGGAAAATAATAAGTGAGAATAGGGAGGCAGCTAATCTGCTGAATGGTCTGTAAGCTGGAAAATGGAGTTTATAATGTAGATAAATGTACAGTCATCCACATGGGTAGATCCAATATGGAACATAATTACAGAATGGGAGAAAACAATATTAGAAAGATAGATAAGGAAAGGGACCTAGGGGTTATAATAGATCATACAAGAAAGGTGAGTGAGCAAGTTAAGGTAGCAGTGAAAAAGGCAAATGCAATGTTAGGTATGATAAAAAGAAATATTAAACGTAGGAGCAAGGAAGTGATCGTCAAACTGTATAAAGCTTTAGTTAGACCTAGATTGGAGTACTGTGTACATGTGTGGAGTCCTTATCATCGAGGGGACATAAACATGCTAGAAAGAATACAAAAAAGAGCGACAAAGATGATAGTGGGATTCCAGAATTACAGTTATGAGGAACGACTCAGAAAAACCGGCCTACAGTGTCTCGAAGAGAGAAGAATTCGTGGTGACTTAATACAGGTTTATAAGATGATCAGAGGAATCGATAGATTAGACTATAACAAGTTTTTTAAAAATACAGCCACCTACAATAACACGAGGGCATAGCTTCAAGCTGACTTAAGAGAGGTCGAGGTTAGATATTAGGAAATATTTTTTTAGTCAGAGAGTGGTGTCTGCTTGGAATGCATTGCCAGGGGAGGTAGTGGAGGCAGGGACAGTTAATGCATTTAAGAATAAACTGGATGCGCATAGCTTTTAGAGCAAGGTGATGTAAATGTAACTGGTTGTATACAGACTCTGCAGGGTCTTCTAAACCAGTACAAAGACGTTAAGTTAAGTTACTACTACTACTACTACTACTACTACTACTACTACTACTACTACTAATAATAATAATAATAATACTACTACTACTAATAATAATAATGCTACTACTACTACTAATACTACTACTACTACTACTACTACTACTACTACTACTAATACTACTACTACTACTACTACTACTATTACTAATATTACTACTACTACTACTAATAATAATTATAATGATAATAATAATAATACTACTACTACTACTACTACTAATACTACTACTACTACTAGTACTACTACTACTAATAATAATAATACTACTACTATTACTACTACTACTAATAATAATAATACTACTACTACTACTACTACTACTACTACTAATACTACTACTAAGAATACTACTAATAATACTACTACTACTAATACTACTACTACTACTACTACTAATAATAATAATAATAATACTACTAAAAATAATAATAATAATACTAATAATAATAATAATACTACTACTACTAATACTACTACTACTAATAATCATAGCACGCTTATGCGACCAGGGCCCGCCGCGTCGAATGACCATGTCCATGATCACGTCTGATGGCGTGTTCCAGGAGGTCTGCAGTTCTGTTAGGAAGGTGGCGATCTGTTTTAACCAGGTGTTGTGAGAGCGGCCCTGAGGACGTCTCCAGGATGAACAGGGCTTTTTTCCATAATTTGCGCCCACAGCCTGTCGGAGCATCTCGTAGGCTGTGACTTCCCGGGAAAGACGAACAACATGATCGGTTTTAGTGTGGCTAAAAAATTACACACGGGCTATTAATAGACTAACATATCTACCGGGAGAGATTGGACCATCCCCGGTTAGCAACATTTCCAAGACATCGCTCATGCGTTGAGTGATGCCTAATCCTCGCGGATTCCGTCCCAAGACAGCGAAGTACTTCGCTCCCCTCAAGGAATCCGCAAGGACCTCGGTCGACTAACATACCACGAAACCGTGAGGGGTCAGGGCTTCATCCCCGGATATTGGAAGTTTCATGAGAATTGCAACTTGCAGTGTCCAATTTTGCTGCAGCATGTTACCATGGCAGCGGCCGATCGACCAAACGAGCCACTGATGTCTAAGCAAACATTATCATCACTAACATTTAGGATCAAGATGCTGAGCAGCGCTTAAGCTGCAGCGGTCAGCGACCCATAGCTGACTGCTAGCGTCAGGGCCAGCGAACCAGAGCTGCCAAGACCCTTCTACACCTCCACGCGGTGATACTGGATAACGAGCTGCAGCAGGGCACACTGGCTAAGGAGAAGGGATCGAAAAAGGAATGCTAACCCGGTACTCAAAAAATGATTGCTGAAGTCGGGTGTGTTGGACCGAAAGGTGCAATTTCGCAGTCAAGCTGTAAACTACGACACAACGCATTCCGTTCTCTGGACTACATTCTGTTACTTAAGCCCGTTTAGGGTTTGGTAGCGGGAGATTGAGAACGAACGAAGCCAAACCAAACCATTACTAACTTTTCGTTTGCAGTGGTAAGGTTATATTAGTGTCTGTTGATGGAGTTTCAGCCATGTGGGGTGATCTGAATTGTAGCTACCCAATGTATTACCCATATAGAGGCATTGCTTATTTGGCAGTTGAAACCTGAACTGTAGGATGCCATGATTGATGTAATCAAGATTGCCAATGCTATCAAAGGGCATGCACCAAACACGCGGTTATTTTGTGATCTATGTGAAGAACGGGAAGTTGAATATGCAGGACTCCTTATTCATAAATAAGTGAGATGGCTTTCAAGTGGAAATGTTCATAATCGAGTATAGGTTCTCAAAACTGAACTAGAAATCGGTCTGCTGGGTCAAAAACATCCACTTGAAGATAGGTTGAGGAGATGTTAAAAAGATAAAAAACATGGGTTTGCAGATAGGTTAAACAGATAAAATAAACATGGGTTTGCAGACAGGTGATGAAAAAGATGCCTTTAATGAGAACTTCCACTTGGTCGTACTTCTCGTATATTTAGCTGGAATCTTTGGATAAATTCGTTAAACAAGGACTTGTACCAACGTTTCTGGACTGAACCAGAAATTGGAAAAGAAGACTGTTGCCTTTCGAAAGCTAGCAGTTTTTTGTTGGTGAAGATTGTGAAGATCTCAATCTTTGTGACATGAATGCGTCAGTTACAATGGCTTTGACCAAACTCAGAAAGCAGTTCTTTAATTACTTTCAAGAGCTTGATTCACATACTATCAATTCCGTAATAAATGTCTTCAAAAGAAAACTTACTGATGCACATGAAGAGCCTGGAGGAAAATGGAAGCGTTATTGCTTGAACTTCGCTCCAACAGTGAAGCACGCACGGAATTGAAAAACAACTTTGTGTTTGATTTCATAAACTGCAAAAGCTTTAGAAAATGGAAAAAATTGAAGCAACACAAAACGCTGCTGGCTTTTGCAGCAACGCAACTTTACGTACACTTACTTTTTTTTCACGCATGAATGTGAAAACGATATACAGAAATCGAATAGACCCCAAAGACAGCATTCAAGTTGCTTTGATTTTTAAAAAGTCCTGTTATAGTTTTTATTTTATAAAAAAAGAAACGGCGTAATTTTTCCAAATGCTGAGGTGGAGAAGTTTGGAATAAACAGCTTCTGTGCTTCGCTTTTTTTGATAAATTTTCCAAATGGGCTATTCTTATTACAGCATACGTGGCTTTTTAATTTTGTTTCATCTATTTCAGAGCAGTTGATTTATAATTTTAAGAGCAACTATCTTGTTTTTGTTTACTTTGAAGTCTGGCTAGATAGTATCAAACCAAGGCTTATTGTGTCTGATAATTACACTTGACCAATACATTCGAACCTTTATTCCTTCATTTAGACTTATTTTACACATGCATTAATACTAATATTTTGGACGAATACACACTTTGCAATACACCTGCGCTATGCACACATTCATACATTCATGTACACCCATATATACACACATATGTACCTGCACGAATACACCTATAGAAAACGATGCACACAACAACTTATCAGACAACTATTAAATAACCTTTCCCAGTGCACTCCTACGCTCTATACCTCCACACCGACGATAACACCTCAGATTTGTGCCAATCCAAAGAATTGTTTTCGAATGCGGTGCAGGATTGATACTATCTGTTCGTTTTCTAGAGGGAAGAAACACCTGTGGAGTTGTCAGAGTGTTTAGGGAACGACTTTGAAAGAGAGCTTGAAGGATAAAGGAAGCTACAGTCCCAGAAGTTAATCTGCTCTTAGAGACTTGGACTAGTGTGTGTATCTGATAAGAATTGTTCCATTCATTTGGCTGCCCTTCTATTTCCAGGTAAGTCACGTTTTAGTTTCATCTAGTCTTATACGTAAAGTGTACATATTCTGAGTGGCAAAATGGTTGTGTAACTTGTTTTTCCTCGGCATAGTTGTCGGGTCCGCTACTCAGTAACGATACAGTCCAGTCTACCAGAATGTAAAATGTGCACTAGAATTACTGATACAGAAGGAGAAGCAGCTAAGGAAAGGAACCGACACTTCTTCACCCTAACAAAAACTAAGACCATGTACAAGGCTATTTCTAGTACTTTTCCCGAGAGTATTATCTATTAAGGGAATGCTCTTTATTGTTAACTGAAAACAAGCTCGTTCTATGTGTAGTCTATGGCAGACAGTTGTATTTCTCTTGGCATAATATTTTCTAATACCTAATATTGGCATAACTTTAAAATAAGTGTCCTAATATTTGTTATGGACAGAACATGCCATGTCATATCGAGGTTATTTTTGGACACCTCCTGGTATAATAGTGAGAACAGTACAACCGAAACCCCTAGATTCGTGTGAGCTTCTCATCATTATGATAAGGTGCATACAATGAAAGATCTAGCATCCTGACATCGAAATTAGCTACAGTGGGGGGCATTATATATATATATATATATATATATATATATATATATATATATATATATATATATATATATATATATATATAGAGAGAGAGAGAGAGAGAGAGAGAGAAAGAGAGAGATTGAGGGTGGAGGCATACTAAAATAAGTTGACGATCTCCTGTTAGGTGAAGACATTGTTATCGATGAAATAGCATTATGATGATTGTATTCCGAGTGGTTCCTGGGTAGAACAGATTAGGACCACGTTTTCTTGTTTGCGTCTTGTAAAAGGAGACTAAAGAAAGTTGTGAATGAGGTTGACAAAAGAACAATGTAAAAACAATTGCTATAAAACCGTATTGCAAATGAAGAATAAGGCTTTCCTAGAAACTGGCTAGTATAGAAAAATGCAATGTTGGAGCTACACTTCAACAAATCGAGCGACGGGAGAAGTTTAGCTTGCTAGTTTAAAAAAAAACTAATTCTGGCATCGAGAGGCAATGTGTCTGAACGGATGGCACATAACTTAACTTAACTTCTTTATATTGATTTAGAAGGATCTGCATAGTCTGTAAACAAACAATTTCTTCTACTCAACTAGATCTAAAAATAGCTATTTGTATCCAATTTATTGCATTAATTGACCCCGACCCTACTATTTCTTTGTGGCAATGCATCTCTAGCTTCCTCCATTCTCTGACTGAAAAACATAAATTATATTTCCTACTATCTAATCTAGTTCTTTTTAATTAATTTGTAGCTGTGCCCTCTTGGTCTTTTAGTCTGTTGTACTTTGAAAAACGTATTATAGTCTAATTTACCCTTTCAGTGGATTATCTTATTAACCTGTATTTTCTTCTTCTTCTCTTTTTGATACATGATAGACCGGTTTTTCTGAGTCTTTCCTCATAATTGTAATTCTGGAATCCCGCTATCAGCTTTGTCACTCTTCTTTGTATCCTTTCCAGCATGTTTATATCTCCTCTGCGAAAAGTACTCCACACCTGAACACGGTTGTCTAATCTAGGTCTAACTAATGCTTTATCACATCAATGCTCCAATGTTAAATATTTCTTGTTATCATATCAACATTCTTATCAGACCCCTAGGTCTTCCATTATGGTGTGTATACCCATCAATATATATATATATATATATATATATATATATATATATATATATATATATATATATATATATATATATATATATATATATATATATATACTCGAGATCTTTGGGTCAAAATATTACATAAATATTAAACATAGGAGTAAAGAGGTGATTGTGTAACTGTATAAAGCATTAGTTAGACACAAATTTGAGTACTGTGTATTGATGAGAGAGATTGAGCACCTATGGGTATGCCCGGAGTGCAGTGACGTAGATTCTTAGAAACAGAAACACGAGTACTGTGTACAGGTGTGGAGTCCTTATCGTAGAGGAGATATAAACACGCTGGAAAGGATATAAAGAAGAGCGACAAGGCTGATAGTGGGATTCCAGAATTACAGTTACGAGGAAAGACTCAGAAAAACCGGCTTACAGTGTTTAGAAAAGAGAAGAATTCGAAGTGACAATACAGGTTTATAAGATAATCACAGACAAGATAAAATTAGACTATAACAAGTTTTTTAAAATACAACCATCAATGAGAACAAAAGGGCACTGATGCAAATTAACTTAAGAAAGATCCAGATTTGATATTAGGAAATATTTTTTTAGTCAGAGAGTGGTGTATGCTTGGAATGCATTACCCCAGGAGGTGGTGGAGGCAGAGACAGTTAATGCATTTAAGAATAGATTGGATGTGCATAGTTTTTAGAGCAGGGTAATATAGATGTGACTGGGTGTCTACAGACTCTGATGAGTCTTCTAAACCAGTATAAAAACGTTAAGTAAAGTTAGGTTTAGAAAGATCCTCAGAATGCGCTGGACGGAGAAAATACCAGAAGCTGCCGGAAGCTGGAGTTTTGGCAAGAGAAATCGTTTCTTTCAGACTGGCTGTGATGGGAGCGGCGTTCTATAAAGGACATACGATACCCAGAAATTAAAAACAACAACAGCCAACAAATACTTCGCCATTTGCTGACAAGAAACGGAACAAATAAGAGTATGTCGGGAGTACAGGCATGTTGATTCTGCGTATCATAACATAATATAACTGTTCTGTAAGACGCACATGTTGGCGTGATGTAGTCAATGGCCTATGCCCCGAGAGGCGCGACGGGCTTTGTTTGATTGATTGAATGTCCAACTTCTGCCCTGTTTTATTTCCATGTTACTCACTCCCATGGGCCTCTCATATTTACCTTTATTATTTTTCTATCGAGAATGTTGAATGAAAATATGTACAAATACAGAAATAATCATCTATATATTCCACGTCACGACAAGTAAAATGTCTAGAAAGGAAGTACGAGTAGATGTCCGATTTATATGCTGTTTCTAATGAAGAATTGGATGTCCATTTTATATTCCATGAGTCTAACGTCTAAAGATGAAGCAGATGTCTAATTTATATGATATTTTGGTGAGCCTAACTTTTAGGGATAAAGTATATTTTCAATGAATATTCTAGATGTCTTCAATGGATACTCTAGATATCTTCAATGAATATTCTAGATATCTTCAATGAATATTCTAGATATCTTCAATGAATATTCTAGATATATTCAATGAATATTCTAGATATCTTCAATGAATATTCTAGATATTTTCAATGAATATTCTAGATATCTTCAATGAATATTCTAGATATCTTCAATGATTACTCCGGATATCTTCAATGAATATTCTAGATATATTTAA
Source organism: Ariolimax columbianus (assembly GCA_036924085.1). NCBI lineage: Eukaryota > Metazoa > Mollusca > Gastropoda > Stylommatophora > Arionidae > Ariolimax > Ariolimax columbianus. The sequence goes on along the minus strand of JAVGWX010000015.1, from coordinate 45,672,419 downwards.
TGAATGGATATCTTCAATGATTTATATCTTTAATGAATATTCTAGATATCTTCAATGAATATTATATTTCGGTAAGTTTAACGTCCAGAGATAAAGTAGGTGGTCAGTAAATATGCCATTTCGATTATATTTTATTGAAAGAAGTATTTGTCAAGTTTATATTGTGTGACAAGGTATTTAACGTCGAGAAATAAAGTAGATATCCAATTTACATACTGTTCCTATTAGTTTCACGTCTAGAGATGAAGTAGATGTACAATTAATGAGAAAGGGGTTAAAGACACCGTTAACACGCTGACGGAGCATAGTGGAAATATGGTGTTAAGCCAATACTTTTATTGACCAAACCGGACACTAGAGATGATGTGTTCAACGTCACGCCAGCAACCTTTATTTTCCTATATTATCCTGGTACCCAACATTTGAGGTTTGGTCGATCGCAGGTTCCATTTTGCGATCGGAAGAATCCCGCACCAACTAGGGTAAAAACCCTGATCGCTCGGTTGGGAAACCAGTGCACTGACCACTGCGCTACCTACGCTTCCTGATTCCCTTCCGTAGATGAAGTAAATGTCCTATTAATATTATGTTTCGATCAGTTTAACGTCTAGAAATAAAGTGGATGTCCAATTAATTTATAATGCTTGGATTGAAATCACGTGTAGAGATTAAATTAACGTCCTTTCAATATTCTGAATCGATTAGTTAGCAGTCAAGGAATAATTGAGATTTCTAGTTAACATTCTATGGATTATTAACAATTCAGTTAACGCCTAGAGCTCCAACTTAATGACCTCAACCGACAACAACATGGTCTACACTTTGGCATCCCGACGGGCGAGACGGGCAGCTGAAGAAGAGGAAAAGCCGTCACCTGTTACCGATGCTTCCACTAGGCGGCGCCGTCGTATTGATGACGACAACAGTGACGCTGCTTCAGGTGATGACAGCGTACAGAAAGGCAGCTTTGATAGGTAAGTATTTTTTTCACCATTTGAAGCTGCGAGCAAGGGGTGTTAGTGTCACGGCTCACACCACAAACTTGTAGGGTTCGGATTCTTAAAACAGCATGGAAAGTGAACTCATTGAAAATGCACGTTGGAGTCGAATGCACTAAGCTGTAATGTTGTCACAGAGAAGCACTGCCCTGTCTTAGGGAACAATGCGAGCATAGAAAACACGTACATTATCAAGTATCTGTTTTTGATTGTCTTGAAAACGTGTTAAGCACACATCTATTCATGAGTTGTTGTTGTTGTTATCCTATAGCTGCTGACCAAGCCTGCTCTTGGCAGCCCATTGCCAATATAATATTTATACAGGTCTTCTTCGTGTCACTGCTCCGAACAGTGTGTTGGTAATTGTCGGCAGTGTTTGTAAGAATCTTTTCCTCATGTCCGCAAGCGCCTTGCACTCAATGAGTAGATGTCGAACTGTTTCACTAGGATGAGAGCAATGTCTGCACAAAGGGAGATGCTGGGGTTTGATGGGGTTCAAGTGGCTATTGACTCTGGTTTGTACTGTTCGGAACTGAAAGATGCGACTTTGATCTCTTCTATGTAGTTTATTTATGCCATCGTTACTTTTTGACTGAAATTTCGCTAAATACACTGCGACCTGTTGTTCCCGTCGCCCACCTGTTCATCCAGATTTCTTGAGTATTATTCTCTTAATAATTCGTTTTACTGTGTGGTTACTGTATGGTTGTCACCAAGAGGCACTGCACCTTAGGAAACAATGCGAGCATAGAAAACAAGTACATTATCAAGTGTTATTTGGTCTTGATTCTCCTGAAAACTTGTTAAGCAACTTGTTAACTGTGCAAAGCTGTGGTGGTACTAAAGACCGAGAGTAGATAAGAACAAAAGTAGATAAATGCTAAGTAACCACACTGAGACAGAACGAAATCCTTGTTACGACCACAAGACCTTCACCAGATACAAATAACAAACGAAGACATCTAACAATTCATAAAATTGGCAGATAAGGAACATGCCAACAGACGTGAGGATATATCCAACGAATATGACTGCCATCTCATGTATGTATAGATTGGGATATTATTTATAGTATTTTTTCAAACCAAAATGACTTATCCACTGCCTGCATGCGGTTTGATCTGCTTGAGTGAAGAGGTGTGCAATAATATGAGCCGGACAGTTTTATATTTTAGCGGAGTTAACGGCGTGTGCTCTAGAATTGTTAAGGGAATTGCCGTTGCTACAAGTTCACCAGACCACAGCCTACTGTAGATACAGGCCTTTTGACTCGCGGATAAATCTCTTTGAAACGTCACATTCAAAGGCTGACTAAATTACGAAACTTGCATGTGTTAACTATCAGTGATACTATAATAGCGATTTTGGGAAACAAAGATGGACATGCAGTTTGTTTCAAGGCAGGATTCTGTGAAAAGGTCACTCTCAACAGTGATTTGTTGTGTTTTGTTCCCTGAATTTGTTTTATTTCTCTGTGGGGAGCATAGATTTATTATAAACCTGTGCACAATATTATTTCGTAATTTAGTCGTCGGTGAAATGGGACGTTTCAAGGGGTTTTCCCGGTGGGTCAGACTGACTAGACTCGGGTTGCCGATGATGTTCTCCACAACTTGAGGGGGGGGGGATGGTTGCTAAATTCAGTTCAAACTTATCCCTTTATCTATTGGCTTGTTGTACTTGTGTTTTGTTGACTTGAGAAACCAAGAAGACCGACAGAAAGCGGGAATAACCTCGCGCATGTATATTGTGCTAGACATAGAATTACCTAATTCTGTTTATTTTTGAACACATGAAAGATTGTCTTGGAATCTATATATACGAGTATATCTTGATCTTGATGACCCGTTCCTCTGCGTAGCTACGGGTCCCAACTTCGTTTCCAGCAGAACCTGTCTTGGGCCACGCAAGTTCAGTGGGTGGCAAGCTCTCCTCCAGAGACGTCTAAGATGTTACTGCGTACAGCAAGGGAGTCTGACCAACGCAATGGAGGTCTTCTTCGCGGTCTCTTTTACCTCGAGGGTACCAGATTGATGTCGTCGTTCTCCATTAACTATCGAAACATGTGATCTGCGCATATATGTTTTGCTTTGTCTGCATATAGTCAATATTTAATTTCTCTGATTACTTTATTTGGTACAAACTTAATTTTTTCAATTTATATTGCTCTAAAACTACCAAAATGTACTTATTAAAATGGTGTCTTATGAGATAGAATTACAACCGTTGTAATTTTCAAAGTATGTAGTAACAGACAGCTAAAGAGGGTTGTGTGGGGGTGCTAACAAACCTATCTTGTGAAAGGAATAGCTGCAGAAACCACAAGTTGAAGAGCTCACGCTTTGATGCAGGTTTCTTATAAAGCTGTCATGTTCAGTGGTCACCCTATGCTTCGCATGCAGCGATATCGAGACAAGAACGTAGATATGCTGCATTACGATAAAAAGATGAAAGTTCCATCAGGAAAAAATATACGCAATAAAACATCTAAACAAGGTTTAAATACCTGCACGTCAGACAGCTAATAGTCTATGCTCGCAAGTGTGTAAATTAGTGTTTCTCAAACCGTGTTTTGCAGTACCCTAGTGTTTCCTAGCGTTAATCAATATATACATTAAAACAAACTGCAACGTGGAGACATAGCAGAATTTACGGATACGGGACTCTTTCAAAACCTCGTATATTATCTCGTGAACAAGTGCAGAGAAGTTTACACAGCAGTGACATAAGTATCAAGGAAGGGAGCTCAAATATCTAAGTAATATGTTCACCGATGACGGCACAGTGGACACAGAGATCACATATATAATTTTGAATCCACTGTCAAATTTTACAGATTTTGAAACACCCTAAAGTGTTCCTTCAACTAAGATGCAGGATTCATGGATAGAGCTCAAGGAAGAGGCTGCGCCTTAACACCACCTGCCCTACGCTGTGTGGAAGGCAATGAATAGACTTCGAATTGGTGTCTCAAGATGCAGAGCGAACTTGAAGAAATGGGCATACTCAGATGTCGACACATGTGAATGCGGCGCAGTTCAGGACCAAGATCATCTGATGACCTGCCCAAACCTCCATGAAGCCTGTGACATGAACGACATTATGGAGGCGAACGACAAGGCAGTTCAAGTTGCTGAATACTGGACGGGTGCTGTGTGACATGGTGTTTGGACACGGAAAGTAAGTAAGTACTGAGAGGAGGCTGACAAATGCACTGTTTATTGGTACATTGTGTTACCAATGTCAATATTCGTCCTTACTAGAAGCACATACCAGTAAGATCCAGAGCTGTGAGACGAGCAGCGTGAGAAGTGTAGCCGGAAAGACAACCCGCAACCCAATCCGTAACATCACGCCGAGGCAGACAGTGGGGACAAACCCAGTTAGTGACTATATTGCTGCCCCTAAAAATGCAGGGGGTTTGTTCATTTAGTCAGAATGCATTATGACCAGCCTGTAGCAAGAGCATTTTTCCAGCTCACCGGTCCACATGCATATGGTCGACCTCGACGTAGGTAGATCGAGGGTGTCTATGACACATTCAGAAAGTTACACATAACGACAGCACAGGTCTCCCACCTGAATGACAAGAAATCTACACATCCGCCTCAGCGACGCCTCATGGCAAGGGCAGTAAGACATCCCGCCTCTCTGCGACGCCTCGTGACAAGGGCAGTAGGACATTCTGCCTCTCTGCGACGCCTCGTGACAAGGGCAGTAGGACATCCCGCCTTTCTGCGACGCCTTGTGACAAGGGCAGTAGGACATCCCGCCTCTCTGCGACGCCTCGTGGTAAGGGCAGTAGGACACTCCGCCTCTCTGCTACGCCTAGTGGCAAGGGCAGTAGGACATAAGAAGAAGTAGTTTATTAGTGGTGGATGTGGTTAAAGCCATGTCCAGCGCCTGCGATATGTTTAGCTCAAAACTTTCCATTGCAGAACGCCAGGTGTAGCACGCCCTCCACGTGTGTAGTTGCGAAAGAGTTAGAGTTTGTCTGGTTTCTGCCAAATGTGGGAAAGAAGTCCAGACTACCCAGAATTATTAACAAGTCTCAAAGCGAAAGTCGCACAGAGAAAATGGTTGGCATTGTGAGGAATGTGTGTAAGACAATATATCGGTTTTGTAGCATTGTGAGGAATGTTTGTAAGACAATATATCGGTTTTGTAGCATTGTAAGGAATGTTTGTAAGACAATATATCGGTTCTGTAGCATTGTAAGGAACGTTTGTAAGAGAATATATCGGTTCTGTAGCATTGTAAGGAACGTTTGTAAGAGAATATATCGGTTTTGTAGCATTGTAAGGAATGTTTGTAAGACAATATATCGGTTTTGTAGCATTGTAAGGAATGTTTGTAAGACAATATATCGGTTTTGTAGCATTGAAAGGAATGTTTGTAAGACAATATATCGGTTCTGTAGCATTGTAAGGAACGTTTGTAAGACAATATATCGGTTCTGTAGCATTGTAAGGAACGTTTGTAAGAGAATATATCGGTTTTGTAGCATTGTAAGGAATGTTTGTAAGACAATATATCGGTTTTGTAGCATTGTAAGGAATGTTTGTAAGACAATATATCGGTTTTGTAGCTTTGTAAGGAATGTTTATAAAACAATATATCGGTTTTGTAGCATTGTAAGGAATGTTTGTAAGACAATATATCGGTTCTGTGGCATTGTAAGGAAAGTTTGCAAGCCAATATTTTGCCCCCACAGAGTGACTCAGTTAAGGACCAAGTACAATAACAAATACTACAGCTTAAAAAGTTTAATTAAGATCAATTTCTTTATTCGCATTATGTAAAACTCTTCCAAAACTTGACAGGCAGTATTATGAGCGATGTTACACTACACACTCATCAATACGACTTTAACACATATAGATGCAAGTCAGTACGCCAATATAAATACATCATTTATTTTCTTGTTCTTCTTCGCTCAGATCACGTCCGAAGTCATACACCATCAATCAATGTTTTTACAAACAGTCCTGTTCGGTGCTATTTTCTCCATTACTTTGAAGCTTTCCTATTTATTTTTCTTGTATCACACTCTAGGTCTTTACTGTCTGTGCTCTTGTTAAAAGAAGGAAGTTTTTCTTTGAGCTTGTCTGACACAAGTCATAGACCCTTCTGAGGGGACTTCTTCTCCAGGACGAATTGGTTTTTGTTTCTGCTGCAGAAATCTTTTTATTAGCTAAAGCGTTACAGGGGTCTGAAAGACGAACACATAATAGTAACACTGTAACATGCCAAGCATGTCGTACGAAGCAACTTCTTTCTCTTCTTCGTACGTTCTCAATCTCCCGCTACTAAGCCCTGAAAAGGGCTTTGCAAGTAGCAGGATGTTCTCGAGAGAACGGAATGCGTTGTGTCGTAGTTTACAGTTTAACTGCGATATTTGCACCTCTCGGTCCGACACATCCGTCTTCAGCATGCATTTTTGAGTACCGGGTTGCCTTCTCTCTTCGATCCCTTCTCCTTAGCCACTCTGCTTACTTGCAGCCTATTGTTCAGGATCACCGCGTGAAGGTGTAGAAGGATCTTGGCAGCTCTGGTTCACTGGCCCTGATGCTAGCAGTCAGCTATGAGTCGCTGACCGCTGCAGATCATGCGTTGATCATCATCTTGATCCAATGCGAAGCAACTGAGAAAGGTTGTGTATATAACTGGCTACTCCATCCGGTTGAATCGTTCAACCAAAAAAACTTCAAGAGATATAGAAACACCAATTAAGTACTTGTTGAAGGCCTATAATGTCTATTTGAGTACGTAGTCAAAGAAGTGTGTATAAATATGAACTAAAATGCTCAAGTGTGCCGTGAGCGTTGAACGTTTGAGAAACACTAGCGTATATACGATTGCTGGGAAACATTACACATATCCTGGAAGTCACTGTGGCCAGCTGGTAGTCGTCGGCTCAGTACAAAGCTTCCCAAGGTGAATTGTTTGCCCTTGGCAGGCTTTACCGTTGAGTGGTATGTGTGGGTCTATGTGTGTGTGGATGTGAGCGATCGGGTGTGTAGAATAAACAAATATGTTGTCTGAGGTATAGAAGAAATTAAGATAACCTGCAATGTGCATTTGGGGAATGCGTGCCCATAGGAATGGTTGCTCAATTTCTGTAGGAAGTTAAAGATAGGCTTTTTTTAACTTGACTTCATTGTCCTGGCTTAGAAAGCTCTACAGTTTATTCAACTCCACCAATACTATATATAACTGGGAGCATCCAATTTATATTTGAATGCATTAACTGACCCTGCCATCCACCACATCCTGTGGGCAATGCATTCCAAACATTCACCACTGCCGCAAGGGTTTTTTTCCTTCGTTTTTCTCATTTCTTAATTGTCCAAGGCGGTGTGCATTGCACTATGTTTTTATTATTCGCCTGTCGGCACAGTCAGTGCATTCGACGTCAGCATGCATTTTATGTAAGGGTCTGCTTCCTCCTGCATTCTCTAATGGTTTGCGTCCCAGGGGTAACGGCCGGTGCTGTGATTGTGGAGCGAACCCATCACCTTTTGGTTGTGAGCCGTCTCACTTAACCACTTGCCCACACCGTCCCCATGCCGATAGAGATGAAGTGTAGGAAACATCACTCGTGATGTTGGGAGTGACCAGTTCCCTTCTTCACTGCCCTATGTTCCATAGCTGTAAATCAAGGGCGGCCAATCTACAATTGGGTAGACCGGTTAATTTTGTTGTGACAGGCGATCGTTCTAACCGATCAGACAGAGATGTTAGGAACAACTACGAGCGTTATTGTGAAAAACAAGACCATGTCATAGACAAGTTAATGTTCTTTGCAGCAGTGTTCCTTAACCTTCCTATTCTTGCGGACAGGGCAAATAGAAAACATTTTTCTCGAATCGTTCAAAATAGAAAACATTTTTCTCGAATCGGTCAAAATAGAAAACATTTTTCTCGAATCGGTCAAAATAGAAAACATTTTTCTCGAATCGGTCAAAATAGAAAACATTTTTCTCGAATCGGTCAAAATAGAAAACATTTTTCTCGAATCGGTCAAAATGGAAAACATTTTTCTCGAATCGGTCAAAATAGAAAACATTTTTCTCGAATCGTTCAAAATAGAAAACATTTTTCTCGAATCGGTCAAAATAGAAAACATTTTTCTCGAATCGGTGAAAATAGAAAACATTGTTCTCTGACCTGTGAAAATAGAAAATATTGTTCTTGCACTGGTGATTGCACTTGATTGCACTTGCACTGAGATTTTTCTCAGACTGGTGAAAATAGGAAATTGTTTTCTCAAACCGGTGGAAATAGAAAAGATTTTTCTTGGACCAGTGAGAATAGGAAAGATTTTCCTCAGATAGGTGAAAATAGAACAGATGTTTCTTGGTTCGGTGAAAATATGAAAGATTTGTCTCCGTCCGGTAAAAAAAATATATATTTTTCTTGGTTCGGTGAAAATATAAACGATTTTTCTCGGTCCGGTGAAAATAGGTCACATTTTTTCGAACCAGTAAAAATAGGAAAGATTTTTCTCCGACCGGTGAAAATAGGTAAGATTTTTCTCAGACCGGTGAAAATAGAAAGATTTTTCTCAGACCAGTGGAAATAGAAAAGATTTTTCTCAGACCGTTGAAAATAGAAAAGATTTTTCTCAGACCGGTGAAAATAGGTAAGATTTTTCTCAGACCGGTGAAAATAGAAAGATTTTTCTCAGACCAGTGGAAATAGAAAAGATTTTTCTCAGACCGTTGAAAATAGAAAAGATTTTTCTCAGACCGGTGAAAATAGGAAAGATTTTTCTCGTAACATCAGCTTAGAATAAAACCATTATTTATATAGTATTTTGTGTGTTATTTTAAAAATCTAACATTATAGGATGAACATTCTAGTTACTTCATATAACCAGAAACCGATCAGTAAATATGAATGCTAACAACAGAACAGAATGTCTTGAATTTTTGAGAAAACAATACTTCATTCAAATATAGTTAGTGCGAAATCTGTTCTTGCTTCACTGCTAGAATATTTGATAAGCATGTCTGCAGCCTTGTTTCTGAGAAACGCAGTGCTCCATTAACATCTGTTCGGTTTTTTTTTGTTTGTTTCTGATCACTGATAAAATTTCTCTCACACAAATAGGTATTTTAAAATTCAATCAACAATTTAATAGAGCTCAAATCACATTAATGTGATCTCCGCAGTTGATGGGTTAAGCCGCAATAACTTTATCGCCGATGGGCAGGAAATTTCTTGCTTTTTTTTTCTTGTTGGTAAAGGGTTTCCCTCTCTGTAATTTACTGGCGTAGGCACGCACCTTTCCACCCCGCCCCGTAGTCTTTCAGACGATATCAGGACGTATTAACTAGTGCTTGGATACATGTATGCGTCTGTATGCACCTATGCGTGTTAGAGTGATCTTAGAGGTCAACCCCAACCAAAATACAATGGAAGGGCCTTACCGGGTTCGTAAATACTATTAAAGGAGGAGGTGGAGTGGAGGGCGAGCTCTCCAACTTCAATCAAATGCTCTCTCCTGCGTGATTCTAATATAACTTCTGATAGCAACGTTAAACTTACTACATTTCTCGCGGCATGTTTTACTAACAGGCGAAGAGGCAACGGGTCAGCATCTGGCGCCCTACAGCAAGAAAGATGCTGTGTTTAGATGGTACTCATCAGGTGTAAAAAACCCCGTCTCACCTAGATTCATGTTATTTATTTCAATTCTTGACGATGTATCGTTAGTGACGGGTTTCAGTGACGCTTCCTACATCCAGAGGCGTACATGAAAAACTGAATCAGGGTGTCTGGCTGTAGTGCAATGGGAGGGTCCTCGGTAAGCTCACTACTATGGGCATTTCAGTCTCGATCCCCACCTCGCTGGTCAATCTGCTATGATACTGTCTGTTTGCACAAACTACGAGGAAGACACGGGTTCACACACGCTACGCGCACCTAGCCCAATGTATTCACACATCAACACATTCATTAACTTAATAGCTCATGTATTTACACATTCTCACTCGCACACATATGCACACAGCTACAGCTGCATTCACTTCAACAAACTCAAACATATTTCCACACAAACAAACACTGTCATGCTCATTCACACACTATTTCAGACACACACACAATCACTCACTTACTCACACACACACACACACACACTACTTCACACACACATACAATCACTCACACACACACACACACACACTGCCTCAGACACACAAACAATCACTTATTCACACACTACTTCAGACACACACACAATCACTCACTCATACACACATTACTTCACACACACACACACTCACTCACACTCACACACACTACTTCAGACACACATGATCCCTAACTCACACACACAAACACACACTACTTCAGACACACATAATCACTCACACAACACTACTTCAGACACACACACAATCACTCACTCACACACACATTAGTTCAGACACACACACAATCACTCATACACACTACTTCAGACACACACGATCACTAACTCACACACACACACACACACTACTTCAGACACACATAATCACTCACACACACTCTACTTCGGACACACATAATCACTCACACACACACTACTCAGACACACACGATCACTAACTCACACACACACTATTTCAGACTCACATAATCACTCACACACACACACACACACACACACACACGCTACTTCAGACACACATAATCACTCACATAAACACTACTTCAGGCACACATAATCACTCACACACACGCACACACACACTACTTCAGACACACACAATCACTAACACACACATTACTTCAGACTTCACATAATCATTCAGACTACTTCAGACACACAAACAATCACTTACTCACACTACTTCAGACACACACAAACAATCACTTATACACACTACTTCAGACACACACACTACTTCAGACACACACACTACTTCAGACACACACACTACTTCAGACATATACAATAACACATACACACTACATCAGATACACACAATCACACACACTACTTCACACACACTACTTCAGATACACACAATCACTCACACACAGACTACTTCAGACACACACAATCACTCACACACACACACACACTACTTCAGACACACACAATCACTCACACACACTGATTCAGACACACACAATCACTCACACACACTACGTCAGACACACACAAGCACTCACACACAGACACTACTTCAGACACACAAACAATCACTTACTCACACACTACTTCAAACACACACACACACACTACTTCAGACACACACGATCGCTCGCTCACACACACACACACATGCCGATCTCACGGCGCAGATCCCACAAACTGGAAACGATACTTATCCTATTGAGTCTAGGCAGTGACGTCTACCAGGTAAAGGTTACAGGTAAACCTTAGTCAGCAGATTTGAGCACCTGGGTCAGATGGGAAACGGCTTATCGTTCTGGAAGCGAATTTGGAAGCAGGTAGAGAGAGGGGTATGGGGAGAAAGAGATGAGGGGAATACCCATGGAGAAGAAGGATAGGGATTTATAGACGGGAATAGAGAGAGTGAGAGAGAGAGAGAGATAGAGAGAGGGGGGAAGTGATAAGAAGAGAGAACTGGACAGATAGAGATGAGAGTGAGAGATAGAGAAAGAGAGTGAAAAGTGATAGGGAGAGAGTAATGGGGATGAGAGAGAGAGATAGAGAGAGAGAGAGAGAGAGGAGTGGACAGATAGAGATGAGAGTGATATAGAGAAACATTTGGAAAGTGATAGAGAGAGGAAAGACAATAGATAAAGATGATAGGAAAGATAGAGATGAGGGTGATAGAGAGGAGGGTGTTAAGGAGAGAAGTCGTGGCTAGAAAGAAAAAGGGCGAGAAAGAGGTAGGGGATGATGCTAGAGAGAAATATGATATGGGATAGAGAGTAAATTTGGATAGAAGGGAAGGTAATGTAGAAAATGGAAGGTGATAGAGAGCGAAATGGCGGAATAGATAATGCTTAGGATAATAGAGACATAAAGAGAGAGACGGGGGAAAGAGAGTGAAAAGAAGATATCGATAAATGAACGGAGATAGAGAGGGGTGACAGAATAGATATAGTAAAGAGTGATAGAGGGACGCAGATGAGAGAGAGAGAGAAGAGTGATAGAGAGCAGAAAGGTATCGTGAGAGAGGTGTGTGTTAAAGATATGAATATATATAGAAGGTGATAGCAAGAGAAAGGGATCACGAGAGGGGTGTGGGGTAGAGAGAGAGAGAGAGAGAGAGAGAGAGAGAGAGAGGGAGAAGGAGAAAGGAAGGGAAAATTGAGAAGAAAGTGTTACAGAGTATGATTAAAGGGTTTGAGAAAGGTAAAGAAATGGGTAATAGAGAGAGAGAGAGAGAGAGAGAGAGAGAGAGAGAGAGCGTGGAAGGGTATAGAGATGGCTTGAGAGAGATGAATAGCGGAATATTTATATATATGTATATAGGAGTATATACTTTCAAAGTCAGACTGCTGGCGTCATGTTAAAGATGATGAAGATCACGTGATTTCTAAGACAACCTCCATGACGTCCATCGGCGACACCACAGCTGCTAGTTTAGTTTTCTTTCCACGTTTGCCGTTAAGCGTCGTGGGGAGCTGTTACAAAACCATTATCCGCGATTTAAATGCCAGAAAGCGACCTCGCCAACATGGTGAAACCTATGTGGGACCACACTCTGGAGACACAAGGAACAACATAGGCGACAGATTGGCCACTTTCTACGAATCAAATCGACTGTTCCACTGTGACAGTTTTTCCCAGAAGCCTTTTCACAAGAGGTACCCATATATATATGTGGAGCCGCGTAGCGCAGTGGTTAGCTCGCTGGCTTCGCATCTGGTTGGTCCTGGGTTCATTCCCCAGTTGAGGCGGTAATGTTTTTTTCAGACCGCAATGGCTCCCGTGTCGACCCAGCCTTAAATGGGTACCGGTTCAGTAAAAGCGGCGAGGGAGAGGAGATGGCTACCGCCCTCATATAGCCGAGCCTTTGAAATGTGAGATCGCTAACACCTCACACCCCTACGGCAGTAATGCTATGGGATACTTTACTTCCTTTTTTTTTTTTATTTACACAAGTGGACTTCGGCGTCATTGAAGCGTAGGTCGGCAATAGATGTCTGAGTGGTTGGTTCCTTCTGCTCTGGAAGCGACCATCACATTCTCAGCTCCCGTTTCCACTTCCACCTAAAACTTGCAAAGTTTCATCAGCAGCGATCATATCAGGGCACAGAAACGCTCATCAATCCCTCGATTGCTTCCTCTTACAGCTAGTCAGTAACTCGGAGTTCATATCGACATCGATGCTGACTATGCAAATTTGATTGCAACAAACACGTCCATCTAAAAGGCAGCCAGACTCCCAGCTCTCACTTACACCAAAAATCGCATTTCCCATTCCACTCGAGCTTTGTTAGAAGTGCGGAGTAAGCTTGTTTTCGAAGAATCCCACAGCATTCACCACCATAAGGAGGATCTGTCGTCAAATACTCAAATAACATCATGAGACCTTTGTCCACGAATGTGTTCTGAAAGCTATTCTAAACCTCGCCGACCAGCACCAAATCATTCCTTGTCTGAAAGTTTCCGATGTGTCTCGCAAAACGTCGAAACTGGGCATGGAGTCAATCATGAAAGCTAATTATTGCGTCCTATTCAGATCGCAAGAACGCAATCCAGCTACACTTCCATCCACGTTCCCCCTCTTCTGGACTTTCTGCCCTCAATAAACCGCCATGCCATCGAGTCCATAGCATCTGAACAATCACCAGGTGAACATGACATCACTGCGAAAGACCTCTATGAAATGTTTCTTCCTCCAATGCGAGATAAATGGAACACTTTGTATTGCACTAGACAACAACTGATAAACACGTGCAGATATCATTACATGGCTTGGGCCAAAGGGCGAGAGCCTGGATGCTGCTGGATCGATAGCAACAACAACAACCCCTTTACCTAATCATAGCTCAACGTTTTACTTGTTCGGGAAGAGCACCTACCGCTTGGCGTAACTCGAGGACGATACTCTTGCACAAAAAGGGAGACAAAGAGGACCTCAGAAATTATCGACCAATTACTTTTCTCCCGGTCACTTAAAACCTATATACGAAATGTATCCTTGCCAGAGTCGGCACCACCATCAAACCCTCGCAACCAGTTCAAGGCTTTCGGCGTTCGTATAGCACAATGGACCACATTTCAACCTGCTGCCGCCTTATTGAAGCAGCGCGAGTTCCACACACACACACACACACACACACACACACACACACACACACACACACACACACACACACACACACACACACACACACACACACACACACACACACACACACACACACACACGCACACACACACACACACGCACGCACGCACGCACCACACCCCCCCCCCCCATAGACTACAAAAAAAAGCTTGTTACCATTTTCACCAAATTTCACAATAATCGGGTAATTTTTGTATTGTTTTTGTGTCTTTGTTTTTTTTGTTGCGTTCGCCTTATTTCTCTAATCCTGAAGGCGGTGTGCGTTGCACTGTAGTTTTTTATTTTGCGCCTTCAGCATTCATTTTAAGTAAGGGTCTGCTTCCTCCTGCATTTTCTAAGGGTTTGCTTCCCAGGGGTAACGGCCGGTGCTGAGATGGGGATCGAACCCAGCACCTTCTGCTTGTGAGCCATTTCACTTAACCACTAGCCCACGCCGTCCCCTATTTTTGGAAGTTAAAAAAAAAAGATATTTAAAGGCCATGGATTTCTCGGCTTCGCCCTGTATATATGTATGTGCCATGTACAAGTTTGTACAAGAGGTGATAAACGACAACCTATTTAAAAACATGAAATAAGCCTTATCTATATTACAGTCCGTAGTGTATGAGATAACTAGTGTCATGGTTATCATATCGTTATCTCTATCATGCAAGAGATGACTTACTTGCCCGAGGGCAGAAGATACATTGTATCATGTTGTTCGCTCTATGACTGACATAATATGATAACCTCACTAGAGATTGGAAAATATAATCTGCCGGCTCTAGCCTGAAGATGTTTGGACTGAGAGAAACCGCGTTATGATTATAATATATGTTCCAATACTTGACGATGATTATTGTGAAATGTTTCAAGTTAGATTGTGAGCCATTGTTTTTGGCTTTTGCGTTCGACTTATTTTGCTATTTTCCAAGGCGTGAGTTGGGGGTGGGGGGTGGGGGTCTTGATTAGTTTGTTTCATCTGACGTGAGTTGGGACGTCTTGATCAGTATGTTTCATATGACGTGAGGTGGGGCGTCTTGATCAGTATGTTTCCTATGACGTGAGTTGGAAGAGGTGGGGCGTCTTGATCAGTTTGTTTCATATGACGTGAGGTGGGGCGTCTTGATCAGTATGTTTCCTATGACGTGAGTTGGAAGAGGTGGGGCGTCTTGATCAGTTTGTTTCATATGACGTGAGGTGGGGCGTCTTGATCAGTATGTTTCATATGACGTGAGGTGGGGCGTCTTGATCAGTATGTTTCATATGACGTGAGGTGGGGCGTCTTGATCAGTTTGTTTCATATGACGTGAGGTGGGGCGTCTTGATCAGTTTGTTTCATATGACGTGAGGTGGGGCGTCTTGATCAGTTTGTTTCATATGACGTGAGGTGGGGCGTCTTGATCAGTATGTTTCATATGACGTGAGTTGGAAGAGGTGGGGCGTCTTGATCAGTTTGTTTCATATGACGTGAGGTGGGGTGTCTTGATCAGTTTGTTTCATATGACGTGAGGTGGGGCGTCTTGATCAGTTTGTTTCATATGACGTGAGGTGGGGCGTCTTGATCAGTATGTTTCATATGACGTGAGGTGGGGTGTCTTGATCAGTTTGTTTCATATGACGTGAGGTGGGGTGTCTTGATCAGTTTGTTTCATATGACGTGAGGTGGGGCGTCTTGATCAGTTTTTTTCCTCTCAATGAGGTGGAGGTCTTGATCAGTTTGTTTCCTCTCACGTGAGGTGGAGGTCTTGATCAGTTTGTTTCCTCTCACGTGAGGTGGAGGTCTTGCTCAGTTTGTTTCATATGACGTGAGGTGGAGGTCTTGCTCAGTTTGTTTCATATGACGTGAGGTGGAGGTCTTGCTCAGTTTTGTGATCAGACTCTTATTAATCTTCGCTCTCAAAAATCTAAAATAAAAATACCATAAATGAAACCGGA
This sequence comes from Ariolimax columbianus, assembly GCA_036924085.1. NCBI lineage: Eukaryota > Metazoa > Mollusca > Gastropoda > Stylommatophora > Arionidae > Ariolimax > Ariolimax columbianus. Next base: position 45,656,233 of record JAVGWX010000015.1, on the reverse strand, counting down.
ATAAAAGAGTAAATTACCTTTTTTTATGTGCTGACTTGTGGGAGCGAAGACAAATGAGGGTTTAGAGAAACATCCTGATCAAGACACCATCTCAATGCATAAGTGAATGATCTGACAGCAGCTAGCGACTCGTGGATGTCTACTTGAATCAGGGTCAGGGAACCAGAGCTGACTAAGATCATATTTCGGCCCTGGTAACGGGCTGCGCTTGTTTAGTTTGGCTAAGAAAATATGAGTCGAAGAGGGAAGACAAACTCGGTACCCAAAATGCCGTGCTGAAATCGGCTGTGCCGGGCAGAGTTGCGCAGATATCGCAGCCTCACTGTAAACTACAGCACAACGTTACAACGTCTATTTCAAGACGAACGTCGAAGAAGAAGCAGCACATTTCCCAGTCGTGCTTCCAGAAACAGGCTGTGTTTCAGCAGCATGATCAACAAAGTGGGGAATCGACATTGTAATCTCTATTGTGGCTTGCTTACTAAGGAGCTTCCCTTTACACTACAGAGTGGTGAATGCTTGGAATGCATTGGCACAGGAAGTAGTGGAGGCAGGGACAGTAAATGCATTCCAAGAATGGTTTGTATGCGCATAGTTTTTACAGCAAGAAAAACTAAAGGAAACTGGTTATATACAGACTCTGCAGGTTCTTATAAACAAGTATAAGGACATTAAGTTAAGACAAGCGTCTAAATATCGCCCAATTAACTACGGTCTGGGGTGGAATAGGCGCGCCTCCCCCAGTAGAAGCTAGTGAGGCAAACACGTAAAATAAAAAAAACAATTTAAAAAAAAGACAGGAAGGCCCAGATCGGCCTTCTCGAGTACGCCTCAATATGTTAGAAAAACCACTGCAACCTGCTACCAAAGAAACATCGTCAAAAGTTAACTGAACTCGACGCCCGTATCTCGAAAAACATAAATCTCCATCCCGCCATCACTTTGTGCTAACCACAACAATGGAGAAACTCGAGAATGATAGTTACAACAAAAATCGTGCACGTTCTTAAAAATGTCTTGAAACCCCTGCGGAAGACCTTTACAGTTATACGCCCGAACCAGAAATAAATCAGTTCTCTCCCCTGAGCACTGCGATCTACGACTGCCCGAAACCGCTTCTTCTCCTCTTCCTCCCAGCATCTTCTCTGTCTACTCTCTTCCCACGCGGACTGGGTTCACTCATTGACTCAAAAATTTCCCCAGAACCGGAAGGAGTTGCCGTATACTGACGCTTCTTTGCTTCTGCTTTATTCATTCGCCGGTGCATTTATTCCTTCCGTGTTTCTTTGTTATTTTGACTTTAAACATTCAGTGGGTGTAATCCGCAAGACTATTTGAAATAGTAAGTTTGTGTTCTTGTGTTAGGCTAAGTGTTCTATTTAACGTTATTTAGGGGTAGGAACCCTAACATCCAGCCAGGCACAACATACTGATCAGACGTATTCGTCAGGGTCAGGAAAAATGTACTGGCCTAGACCTGCGCCTCGGCTTCCTTGTAGCCCTTCCTGGAAAAAGGGCTGCTTTCATTGCAGCCTGGCTAACTGGGTGAGGGATCGACGTGATCCCTGTAGTAGTGAGCGACACGCAGATGAAACCAGGTATAGCAAAACCGCCTGGAGGACCCAGGTCCATCTTCATCAGCACGCTCGGAATGTGTGGAAAGCTACTGAAATCCACCACTTAACGTCCTTTTCAGGGCGCACAAACGAGTAAACCTACTCCTTGTGGGCATTCGGAACAACAACAACAACATCAGCAACAACAACAACAACAACAACAACGTTTAGTGTCGTTTGTTTTTCAACAGGATAATGCAGTGTTTAAGTGTGTGAGTTTAAGTGTGTGTGTATGTGTGTGCATGTGTGGGTGCGTGTGTTTAAGTGTGTGTGCATGTATGTGTGTGTTTAAGTGGGTGTGTATGTGTGTGTGCATGTTGTGTGTGTGTGTTTAAGTGTGTGTGTGTGTGTATTTAAGTGTGTGTTTGTATGTGTATGTGTGTGTGTTTAAGTGGGTGTGTATGTGTGTGTGTATGTTGTGTGTGTGTATGTGTGTGTGTTTAAGTGTGTGTTTGTATGTGTGTGTGTTTACATGTGTGTATGTATGCGTGATTGCTTGTGTTGATTGGTATAATGACATCTCCTTAATATACATGGATAGTAGTAATAATGAATACATTGCAATTTTGTACTTATATTACATTATGTACGCGTAAAGGGTGCGGGGGGGGGGGGTAGTGGTAGTAGGAGAGGTGGGAAGTGTGAAGGGGGTTTAGGAAGGGGGATGTAGTAGGGAGTGGGGGGGGGGGGTGTCAAAATAGTAATAACCGTAATGAGGGAATAATGGTATACAATAAAAAATAAAAAATTGTTCAGTTCAGTTCAAGTGCATCTCCATATTGAAGGTCTGCTGAAATAGATCTCCAACGTCTCTTGCCTCGATAGTACAACATGTGAAGCTTTTCCTTAGCCTGTCCACCTCTTGATGTAATCAACACTTGTTTACCCCTGACTCTTTGACCCTTGACCTTCCCTTCCAGTATTGTTTTCAGCCAGATGTTTTGTCTCTTTATGTCACCAAAATATCTTCACAGGCAAACGCAAATTTCATTTATCAATTCTATTGCACTCCTCTCCAGGACTTCATTATTTGTTTTTATTTCTGTCCATAAAATACGCCACATTCTTCTTTATATCCATATTTCAAAGAAATTTGTCATGGGTGAGTGACTTATTTGGATACCAATATATGACTCATTCTGGCAATCCATATTCTATTTCTGATTCTTTTCTTTCATATCTTCTATTTTTTGTAATTAGATTTCCAAGATAGAGAAGCTCGTGATCTGTTGTTGAAAACAGCTGTGGTCATCTCTATTCTCTTTCTGATTATCTTAACTTAAAGTCGTCATACTGGTTTATAAGACTCTGCAGAGTCTGTATACAACCAGTTTCATTTACATTTCCTTGCTCTAAAAGCTATGCGCATCCAATCTATTCTTAAATGCATTAATTGTGCTTGCCTCCACTACTTCATGTGGCAATGCATTCCAAGCATTTACCACTCTCTGACTAAAAACATATTTCCTAATATCTAATCTGGACCTTTCTTTAGTTAATTTGTAGCTATGCCCTATTGGTATGCCTTCTTTCATATCTCCCATATTTTGTAATTATATTTCCAAGATAGAGACACTCTTTGTTTTTGAAAACGGCTTTGGTCATCCCTTTTCTCTTCCTGATTTCCATTTTATATCTCCCATTTCCCGCTAACTCATTCATTCCGTGAAGCCGATTTATCGGTGGACACAATTTCTTATAAAGCTGTATAGCTGATAAATGGGCTTGAATAGTTGTCATACATATGCATACAAGTTCCTTCAAACTGAGTATTCCCAAATGTATAAATATGTTCATGTACTTCCTAGTGGTAGTTTTACAATTCAAGAACAGATGTGTTCAGGGCCCATGGTATTGTAGTGTGAATAAGACTAAGCTTATATATATATATATATATATGTGGCAGCCAGTACCATGCCCAGCGCTTCTTATTCGCTTCTTAGGACTTTACTGTCAGGTTACAGTGTTACTGTCTGGGGAGAAGAGGCTAACGTCTGGCCAGGCTAAACATACTGATCGAACATATCAGGCAAAATATACTGGCCAACACCGCCAGCTCGACTTCCTCGCATTTCTCCCCGGGAAAGGGTTGTTGTCATGGCAGCTTGGCTAGCGAATGGGGATCGACGTGATTCCAGCAGTAGTGAAGCCAAGCATAGCACAACAGCCCGGAGAATCCCGGTTCACCTTCATCAACACGCTCGGAATATGAGGAAAGCTCCAGCAACCCGCCATTTAACACCTTTTGATTGGGCACAATCGAATAGACTTACTCATTGTAGGCGTTCAATCAATCAATCAATCAATCAATTAATAAATCACCACAAAGTCTGATTGACTGTTATGTTCAATTCTACTGCTCATGACTGAAGTCTGGTTAAACCCACATCGCACATTCTCCTTCAGTAAATGGTGAAGTATCTGGATACTGCTGGTCTTTTTCCTTCTGTATTCGCATCTCTCTTTCTCTCTCTCTCTCTCTCTCTCTCTCTCTCTCTCTCTCATCCACTGAAGGTATCGACAGTTAAGCACGATCTCCACAGTTCCCGAGACGATTCTCAGTCTTTCAGTTTTTCTTTCGATTGGCTGTCACATGGAGTGTTTACCTTCATGAAGGTGTCGCGGACACCTTGGGCTTAACCTGAATGTAGGTTCATCCTTTCAATGAGTGTGTGCCTTTTGGGCTGATCTTGGCAGCGTCTGGTGTCCTTGCCATTGCTCTTACTAGTTATAATATCAACGGAAAGGAGAATAAGCTACAATAATGGGTTAATTTAAAGGTTGCATTTCTTTCTTCTTCTTCTTCTTAGTTCGTTCTCAATCTCCCACTACCAAACCATGAAAGGGTTTAAGTAGCGGAATGTAGTCCAGAGAACGGAATGCGTTGTGTCGTATTTCACAGCCTGGCTGCGACATTTGCACCTTTCGGTCCAACACATCCGACTTCAGCAAGCCTTTTTTTGAGTACCGGGTAAGCATTCCCTCTTCGATCCCTTCTCCTTAGCCAGTCTGCCCTGCTGCAGCCTGTTATCCAGGATCACCGCGTGGAGACGTAGAAGGGTCTTTGCAGCTATGGTTCGCTGGCCCTGACGCTAGCAGTCAGCTATGGGTTGCTGACCACTGCAGCTCATGCGCTGCTCAGCATCTTGATCCCATGTTGCATTTGAATTCTCATGACACCGTCAGCATTTTGTTCTCGGCCGACTTCAGGCTGATTGTGTTTCCACACGGACCTCACGTTTTCAGAGGCCCCTCATACTGGCTGAAGAATTATCAACAATTAAATAAAGACATTCGCAGTGTGTAACGATGGCTCGAAAACAGAGCAAAAAAAAGTAGCGCTGTAACCAACCAAACATGTTCTTAGAGGGAACTAAAGAGTTTTGCCATGGGCCTGATTGCTCTTTCGTGCAGGAACTATAAGGCACAAAATCGTCAACTGAAAGCATACATATACCTTGACCGTTTACAAAAAATAAGAGGCACAAAATCGTCATCTGAAAGCATACATATACCTCGACGGTTTACAAAAAAAAAAAAAAAGAGGCACAAAATCGTCATCTGAAAGCATACATATACCTCGACCGTTTACAAAAAAAAAGAGGCACAAAATCGTCATCTGAAAGCATAAATATATCTCGACCATCCACACAAAAAAGAGGCACAAAATCGCCAACTGAAAGCATACATATATCTCGACCGTCTACAAAAAAAAAAAGAGAGGTATCTGTTTTGAGGGCTGACCAAAATACACACGGAGATGAGAGCTCGAGTTAAACATTCCAGAAATAAGGAGGAAGTGGAGAGACAAGAAACAGATGGTTCAGGACAAGATGTTTGTTGAAAATTTGTGCTGCAAATGGCGCTGACAAGGTTTTGTATTATCTCATAACATTGAAGAGTTAGCATTGAACTAACAGACACGGGCACAACATCTACTCGCCAGCCGACCTGCCCAATTTGAAAGAAACAACAGCAGAGAACAATTAAAGGTTCTCTCTTCTCGCAGCCATTACCATTGCCCCGCCCATTTTCCCCACCCTACCTCTTCTCCGACCAATCCACCCTTCCATCTCTCATCAGAAGAGCGCGTTATACGTTTTGACTTATTTTCTAGAATTTTTGTTGTTGTTGCTACTGAGGTTACCCTAAAATGACTAAAATTTCAAATCAGAGTTTGAACAGTGAATGAGAAGAAAACAAAATATTTAAAAATCAGAAGACTGTATTGATCAGATTTTAAACACAGAATTTAGGATCACGATGCCGAGCAACGCATAAGCTGCAGTGGTCAGCGACCCATAGCTGACTGCTAGCGTCAGTGCCAGCGAACCAGAGCTGCAAAGACCCTTCTACACCTCCACGCGGTGATCCTGATTAACAGGCTGCAGCAGGGCAGACTGGTTAAGGAGAAGGGATCGAAGAGGGAATGCTAACCCAGTACTCAAAAAATGCTTGCTGAAGTCGGATATGTTGGACCGAAAGGTGCAAATATCGCAGTCAACCTGTAAACTACGACACAACGCATTCCGTTCTCTGGACTACTTTCAGGGTTTGGTAGTGGGAGATTGTGAACGAACGAAGCCAAGCCAAGCCAAGCCAAGCCAAACTAAGCCAAGCCAAATCAAGCCAAGCCAAATCAAGCCAAGCCAAGCCAAACACACAATTTAAAAGAAACGAAATATTATTTCTCCTCCGGGATCTGAACTCTCGAACTTCTCGAGCTGTAAGCGAGAATCATTTGATTCGATTTCTCACGTGATTCGACACCAACCAATCAAATCACTCTCGCGTACTCTGGATGCGTATGGTAAATAATAGTGATATTTTAACGTTGACGCCAGTGACAGCGATGATGATACGATCTTCAAAGATACATGGCACCACCGAGAACAAACATGGTATGTCTTGAATGTACTATTCACCAAAAGGAGACCAAGAGACAAGATTCAAACTGCGAACACTATATATATATTTTAAACATATCTAACATTGGATACACAATATATGCCCGATTAGAGATGATTGACATGCAATGGAATATGTTCTCAAAGTTTGTCGGCTTATCAAGAAGAAAAAAGTAACATGACCTGCTCCAACCTCTTTGACGTAAATAAGTAACAGCATGACCTGCTCCAACCTCTTTGACGTAAATAAGTAACAGCATGACCTGCTCCAACCTCTTTGACGTAAATAAGTAACAGCATGACCTGCTCCAACCTCTTTGACGTAAATAAGTAACAGCATGACCTGCTCCAACCTCTTTGACGTAAATAAGTAACAGCATGACCTGCTCCAACCTCTTTGACGTAAATAAGTAACAGCATGACCTGCTCCAACCTCTTTGACGTAAATGCCGTCTACTGATGATATATTATTGAGACAGAGTGCCAATTTTATGAAGGAGATAGTTGTGGTTTCTTCGGAGGTAGCACTGCTTAGCGACGAGAGAAGAATTACACAGACAACCATTTTAAAGAGAGACACATTTGAAGTTAACAGAGGACGATCGACGTAGCAGCATTTATAACAAAGAGCTTGTTTTCTTCTTCTTCTTCTTCTTCTTTTTCTTCTTCTTCTTCTTCTTCATCATCTTCTGCGTTCAGGCTTTTAGGTAATGATTGATTTTAGACGAATTCTCCAGTTCTCTCCAGGTCCAGTTGGCAGCCCTGCAGTTTCTTCGTCAGCTCTGCTCCTCATGGCTAGGTCTCTGTACGCTGGGCAGTCATGTAGGATGTGTGTGCGTGTGTTTGTTGTTCGTATTCCGGTTCTGAATGGGCAGTCTCTTGTGTGTTAGCTCTTGAGCCGGCATAGGTGGCCCAGTATAGTCTGCAGTGGCCTGTTCTCTGGCGTATAATGGTGATTTGTTGGTATCTGTGGTGTTAGCGGATTCGGCCAGGTTCATTGCTCACATCCATGTATTAGTTCTATTTTGAATTGTGTTGGTTATGGAAGTTGGCCTTTCCTTTTCTATAATACACTGTGTGGTCAAATTGTTCCATCCTGCCATCTTCTTTGGACATGACATCAGCACTCTCGTTCTCTGTGATTCTTCAATGGGAGGGTAGCCACCGAAAAGCAACAGTTGAGGTTCTTTGGATTTTGTTAAGCTCTGATGTGATCTCCTGCAGCATTTACTCATTCCTGGTGTTTCTATATTGATTCTCCAAGCCGTCTGCAATCTGTACAAAATGGTGCCTTAGTTGTCTGATATTCGTTAGATTTAGTGAACATTCTTAGTACCTGAAGCAGCGTCATAGATTCTGCCCTAAAATTGGAAGAGATCCTCCCAGTAGGGTCAGCCTTACGGGTTATTTTCCCATTGTTGTTTCTAATAAAGATGCATACTATTCCTTCTTTAGTGGACCCTCTGCAGACATTTCTGCATATACTTGAGTCCAGTTCTAAGAGCTGTATTCTCCCTAAAGAGATTGCACATTTGTTATCATTTCAATAAATAAATCAATCAATCAAAATTCTTCAACATCGCACAATACCTCTGGTAAATCTGGACACCACGACCCACAACCCCCCCCCCCCTCTCCTACCCCACGTCCTGAACTTCCTCAATCTATTATCAAGCTTTCACTTTTGTACTTTTTTTTACATAAAACATGCAGGCTTAATATGTTGCTGAATTTGTCTTATTAACTAGTGTAGTAAGCTTCAACCAACCCACCCTTCTATGATAGTAAAGTAACCCATAGTATTACTGCCGTAAGGGTGTGAGGTGTTAGCGATCTCACATTTCGAAGGCTCGGCTATATGAGTGCGGTAGCCATCTCCTCTCCCTCACCGCTTTTACTTCCTGGACTGAACCGGTACCCATTTAAGGCTGGGTCGACCCGGGGTCCGTTGCGGTCTGAAGAAAACATAACCCGGGAATGACTGGGGAATGAACCCAGGACCACTCAGATGCGAAGCCAGTGCGTTAACCACCGCGCTACGCGGCTCCCTAATATAAAGGATAGAAACCTCCCAAATTTATGACTTTACACACAAGACTATTCACAGCTCATAATCCTGCAGTATGTGGAATAACCTTATGTGATTGAAATAGATACCTACGCTCCCTCTTCCCCGCCAGTGTATGATACACAAACACAAGAGTAAATAACTCGTGTTTCCAGATATCAGAAAGGAATGACGAGGCATCATTAAAACTATTGGGCATGTCTGCGATTGCTTTTAATATAGAAAAATACCTGTTACTAAGCATCAGAAGTGAACATTTTCGTTTAGTATTTGGCAAATAATATCAGGTCTAGGACCAACACGTGAATAAATGAGAAAGAATGTGTTTTATGCACTCACAGATGTTAGCATGACTCACTAACCCGGTCTGGCACTTTTTCGGTAGTTCAGGAGAGGTGAAGAAGCGAGTAGTACACGCACAAACACACACGCACGTGCACACACTCACAAACTGGCGCAGGAGTCTGGGCACTGAATCACTATGGACGATGCAGATCTGATAGCGAAGATAGGCAGAAAGAGGTGAGTAAATGCATGTCTATTGTAACTTCTATATTCCTACTCTACTTCTACATTCTTCTTCTTCTTTTTCTTCTTTTTCTTCTTCTTCTTCTTCTTCTTTTTCTTCTTCTTCTTCTTCTTCTTCTTCTTCTTCTTCTTCTTCTTCTTCTTCTACTTCTACATTATTCCTATACTTCTACATTCTTCTACGTCTAAATTCTTCATCTACTTCTACATACTACCTCTTCTACATTCTATCTCTACCTGTACATTCTTCCACCACTTCTATATTCTTCCTCTACTTCTACATTCTTTATTTACTTCTATATTCTTCCTCTACTTCTACATTCTTTCTTTACTTCTATATTCTTCCTCTACTTCTACAAGAAAAATTCTACCTCTACTTCTACATTCTACCTCTACTTGTACATTCCTCCACCACTTCTACATTCTTCCACCACTTCTACATTCTTCCACCACTTCTACATTCTACCTCTACTTGTACATTCTTCCACCACTACTACATTCTTCCACCACTTCTACATTCTACCTCTACTTGTATTTTTTTTGTTTTGTTGCTTAGATGTTTGCCCCACTAGTTTCTACTGGCGGAGGCGCGCCATTTCCACCCCAGACCGTAGTCCATTGGGCGATATCAGGACGCATAAACCAGTGCTTGGATGCGTGTGTGTATCTGTATGTACCTAACCTAGTGTTTTCCGTGTTGCAGGAGTGTTTTCATGTCATTTGGCGGTTCTCTCCCTGATCCTTCCTGTGAGCGATTGGTGGTTAGCAAAATCAGAGTTCCTCTTTGTTTTTTTTTTGTTTTTTTTTTCCCGAGTTGAAGGTACTCTCGTCCAGATTCGGAGGTTCTGTCTTACGTTCGTTTTCCAGTGATTGTTGTGCCAAAAAGGGGGAATGGGTATATTTATCTTAAGTATCTCATCTCACGGTTTCTTTTTTTTTTTTTTTTTTTTTTTTTTTTTTTTTGAAATAAAAGTGATAGGGACCCTTTTTTTAAAAAAAATTTTTATTTAAAAAAAAATTTCAAATCATCATCATATTTTTGCAAAAATAGTGAAGATGCAATGAGATGATATGTATAAAAGGTGATCTATGGAATAGGATGATTATGAAGATGCCAAAAATATATAGAAAGGAAAGTAATTAAAATGAAGTATCGGATAAGTAAAATAAATGATTCTTGGCTTGGCTTGCGGATCATCGATTTGTCGTCTCGTGATCGGCTAGGTGTATTTCTTCGGGTCCATCGTTCTCTCTGGTGACGGTAGCGCAGTTCTATTTTGATAAATGCTCCAGGTGGAAGAGATCCTTTGACATTTGAAGGAAAACTTGAATATGTTGCACTGTACATTGTGCCCTCGGGAGATAACTGTGAGTGGAATGGGTGGAGGACAGTCTTCTTGGATATTTGGAGGAGGGTGTGTGTGGGTTTAGTGGACATCGGAGGAGGAGGGTGGAATGACGGCTTTGAGAGGTTTGGGCGGAGATTGCTGCCGGCTCCTGTCATCTCATGGAAGAATATAAAAAGAAAACACGCAGATAAATTAGAATGTTCTTATCAAGATATTGCTGTACCCCGAACATGGATCAATAGATGCGGATACTGTACCTCGGTGTCCTATCATTTATCTATATGAATCTTTTTGTGACAAGGCTATATATTTTACATATTCTTATCCACGCGCTTAAGGGCTTAGCCCCACATATAGGGGTTGATATGCGTGAAGGTCTTGGGATTATGTGGTTGCAATATGTTGACTAGTATGTTATAAGGCCCGAGGGTAGATATGAAACAGATGTTGAAGTTCTAAGGCTTTCTAGAAAAATGTTGAAAGGGTTATTGCTAATACTGAGTTGTGAAAGTATTGTCTTCCTTTGTATGTGTTCATACATTCCCAAAATAGGATAGTTGTATATACGATCAAAATTCCTGTGATCCCTCTAGACGTCATAACTGTGATCATATACCCTCGATAAGTGTCAAGATGCAGTGTAGAACTCGTGTAGCTCAATATAGGTGTTAATGTTGATGATGACCTCATGAGTAGTAGAGCACAGGGAGCGGAAAAGTGTCTTTGGAATGGATGACTGTCACTCTTCCCTTCAATAGTCGACATTTCTAATCTAAAATTTTTTATTAAATATATCGGCGAATATGAGCGTATGATTTTTATTATTAGTATTATTATATTTTTATTGATTAATAAAGGTGTAAATTTTTTGTTCAATAATCTGGAAATAGGCTCATGATATGTATTATCTGTGTGATTGAACATGTCGCTCCATTAAAAAATATGGCCTTGAAAGACCTGAGAGGAAGTTTGTAAGGTATTCCAATTATTAAAGCTAAGACGAGTGAAATTGCTCCTACAACTCCCTAACACACCACCTGCATGAAGGTAAGATTGACGTGGCATGTATCCAGGAAACGCACCTCAACAATAACCATAAATTCTTAATCAGAGGATATCAGACCTCCCGTCTAGATAGAGAAGGCCACAAAGGAGGGGTCCTGATACTGACCAGAAACAGCATACCGAGTAGCGCGGTACCTGTCAATCACACCGGACAAGCAGAAATTGTAGGAGCTGACATAATGGCTCAAGAGACGAAGCTCCGCATTTTCAATCTGTACGGACCACCAAATAGAGACATATCGCTCTCGAGTATGGAGGTCAGAGACTCCAACTGCATAGTAGTTGGAGATTTCAACAGCCACTCGGAGAGATGGGGATACTCTGACACAGACAGCAGAGGTGACGAAGTGGAAGATTGGGAGATAGATGCAAATCTCTCCCTAATCAATAGGCCGGAGGATAGCCCTAGCTTCTATTCAAGAACATGGCATACCACCTCGACTCCAGATTTGGCCTACCCCACACAGGACATACACCATAAAATAGACCGCCAGGTGCTAAACCAACTGGCAGGTAGCGACCACAGGCCGATCAGGCTAACCATTGACATGGAAGTAGGCCCACAGGAAACAAAACCGCTCCCACGTTGGAACTACAAACGAGCCGACTGGGACAGATTTGCAATCCTGACAGATGGGCTGTGTGAAACCATCAACACACGAAACACCAAAATGAAGCCCATGGTAGAGAGCCTAAGCAAGGCAATAATGCAAGCCGCCACTGAAACCATCCCAAGAGGAGCTAGGAAAAACTATAAGCCCTACTGGAATGATGAGTTGCAGAAAGTGGAAGATGCAGTAACAAATGCTAGGAACATGGCAGAGCGAGAAAAATCCATGGAGGCAAACATCGCCCTCAAAGCCGCCGCCGCGAAGTACAAACACACTCTCAAGCAAACAGCAAGAGAAAGCTGGAAAAATAAAACGGAAAGTCTAAACCTGGACAGAGACGGGAACAAGCTATGGAAGCTAGTCAGAGCCATGAACGACGAAACCCCGTCAAATAAACAAATTACTATCAAGCAGGGCGAGAACTTGATCACAGGTAAGAAAGCCGCAAACGCCTTTGTCGATCACTATGCCAGAGCAAACCACATCGAGGTCCCTGCAGATAAGCATACAGACATTAGCGAAGAGCTAAAGGGACACGAAAACATAAATACGGCTCCTGAAGAGCACATGATGGCCAAACTAACAATGCGCGAAATGGAAGAGGCTATGAGAACACTAAAGAAAAGGAAATCTCCCGGAAAAGACGGGATAACAAACGAAATGCTGATGGGGCTGGGCCAAACAGCGAAGAAGAAACTGCTATCGGTCCTGAACCAAAGCTGGAAAAGGGGAATTGTACCACAGGCATGGAAAGACGCAATACTGGTACCAGTACCAAAAACAGGAAAGGACAAAATAGATCCAAATGGATACAGGCCCATAAGCTTACTGAGCTGTGTCGGCAAGCTGATGGAACGGATGATAAACACCAGACTGATGTGGCATCTGGAAGAAAAACGAATACTAATTCCACAGCAAGCCGGCTTTAGACAGCACAGATCCACTGAGGACCAGGTCATCCTCATAGCCCAGGAGATAGAAGATGCCTACCAGGCACAGAAACACACAGTAGCTGTTTGGGTGGATCTGGAAAAGGCATTTGACAAAGTCTGGAAAGATGGACTTAGAGTCAAGCTAAGAAGAAGTGATGTCTGTGGGAAGATGTACAAGTGGATCAACCACTACCTCAAACAAAGAACGGCCAGAGTCCAAGTACAAGGGCAGATGAGCAAAAAGGTGACACTCGAGCAGGGAGTACCCCAAGGGGGAGTATTGTCACCCACACTCTTCCTGGTATATATAAACGATATTACAGAGAATATACCAAGAAGAGTCCATAGCTCAATGTTTGCAGACGATCTGGCTATGTGGACCTCTGAAAAGAATCTCACCATAGCAAGAAATCGGATGCAGACGGCCCTAACATCTCTGGAAGAGTGGGCGAACTCATGGCTGGTCAAAATAAACGAGGACAAAACCACATGCACAATATTCTCGCTTTCATTAAAACCCCAAAGTACCAAATTAAGTCTAAATGGCAAAATCCTGCAGCCAAACGACAACCCAACCTATCTGGGAGTTACATTTGATCGGAGCATGACATGGAAAAGTCAGATTGAGAGAAACCGAATGAAATCCAGAGAAAGAATGGCAATCATGAGGAAACTTGCTGGCACAAGCTGGGGAGCAGACGAAGGCATACTAAAGAAACTGTACACTGGAAGAGTGAGACCAGTTCTCGAGTATGGCATTGCAGCATGGACAACAGCAGCGAAGGCGAACTTCGATAAAGTTAACAAACTTCAAAACCAAGCCATGAGAATTATAACAGGTGGCATGAAGTCAACGCCAATTGTAGAACTTGAAAAGATTACAAAACTGCAATCCATGACCGATAGAAGAGACTGCAGAGCCCAGCTGCAGTCAGAGAAACTCCGAAGACTGACCGACCATCCAATGCACCAGAGACTAAACAATTTGGGAAATGGGAAACTAAAGCGGAGAAACTTTGCAGAAATAGCCAAAGCAAAGATGCACGAAGATCCCATAAACGCACTAACAACACCAAAACCCATCACTACTGTACGAAAACCTACCTGGAGGCCGGATATATTTCCAGAGGTGGTAGAAAATATACCAGGTATTGCAAACAAAAACTGCCAGACTGAAAAAGAAAGGAGAGATACTACCCTAAGCTTCATAACGAAAAGCTACCCAAGCATGGACTGGACCCATGCATACACCGACGGTTCTGTAACAAACACAACACAGAACGGAGGGGCAGGAGCATTCCTGAACCTACCAAATGGCAGAAAAATAACACTGTCATTCGCTACTGGTAAGTACACAAGCAATTTCAGAGCGGAGGCAGAGGCACTGACGGCGGCAGTGGAAGAAATGGTGACACATAGTGAAAATGTAAGCCATATAGTCCTGCTGACAGATGCTCTCGCCGTAGTCACAGCGCTAAAAAGCCAGAAAAACACTGAGCTTAATGACTTAAGAGCAGCACTCTGCAAACTGTGCCAGCAGTCCGCACCAAAAAGGGTAGTGGTACAGTGGGTTCCGTCACACTGCAACATCCAAGGCAACGAGGAGGCAGACAGACTGGCAAAATAAGGTGCAAAACTACCACAAACAGATACCAGTATGACGTACGAAGAGTCAAAACGGCTTATCAAAGCCAGATACATGACCAAATGGGAAACCGAACATACTGGTTACACCAAAAAACGATGCCTATTACCAGTTGAACCGAAGAGAGCAGGTCGTTGTCTTCAGACTTCGCACTGGCCACAACAGACTGAGGTACCACCTATTCAACAAATTGAAGATAGGGTGTACCGACGAATGCCCGTGCGGTACTGGTAAAATGACCGCTGAACATCTGCTGCAGAACTGCCCGACATACGAGGATCAGAGAGAGCAGATGTGGCCATTACCAGTGGAACTGCAAGACAAGCTCTATGGCAGTGGCGACAGCCTCAGGATGACCGCCGCTTTTTTCGAAAAAATAATGGTTACTGTCTGACTGCGTACGCAGAAGAAGAAGAAGTACCTGATGTCCAAACATTGGGTGCCTTGGGTCGTGCTCCTGTTTTTCTCGTTCGATTTTTGCTGCGACGCAGCAAAAACTGCTGTTGAATCCCAAGCTGGTCCTGTTCAGATTGCAACAGAAGCATCTGTACGGCGGGGGGGGGGGGGGGGGGGAAGAACACCCTAGCTGACAGACGAGTAACTATATACTGTGTAGCAACTGAAATCGAATGTTCGCATGGTTTAGCCTACGTCATAATGAATGATCCCTTTTGGCGAAAGATAGATTGACGTAAATGCTGCTGGTACAGCAGACCAAAGACTTCTATGCTGCAAGTTCTGGTGCACCGATAAAGCGATGGGATAAGTGTATCTTCTTCTTTATCGATCAACTGATGCTATGCTTCTAGTCCGGTGAGGTTCACGAAGGAGGCTGTGCGTATCAGGTCTTCGTCGGTCCCCCACAGCTTTTCGAGCATGGTCGCTCCCCCAGGCCAGACTGCCTCTCTTTGGTCTGCGTAGGTAGGGCATTCTTGCAGAATATGTTCTGGTGTTTGCTTGAGTGCTCCACAATCGCGCGTGACGATGTCTCTGAGACCCATTCTGTGGAGGTGGGCCTTGAGTTTACAATGCCCCGTTCTGACTCTGAAGGTCTTTGTTTGCCCATCTCTGGCAAGTTTGTCTATGCTGTCATTTTCTGGCTTGTATTCTTTGTTCTGATCTTTTTATTCTGTCCTTATGGATCGTTTGATTAGTGGCTTTGCTTCTTTATAGCTCTATGAATGGAGAATCTGCTTGCTGCGACTTCCGGCATGCTCGGGAAGGTGAACCGGGATCCTCCTGGCTATAATGCAGTGCAAGGCCTCTCAGTAAGGTCACCGCTATGGAGATCACAGTGTCGATCCCCATCTCGTTAGCTAGACTGCCATGCAACAGCCTGTTACGATGAAGAACTGTTTGAAAGTATATATTGCACCTGACCCTGACTAACATAGTTTGATCAGCATATTTCACCTGACCCTGACTAACATAATTTGATCAGCATATTTCACCTGACCTGACTTACATAGTTTGATCAGCATATTTCACCTGATCCTGACTAACATATTTTGATCAACATATTTCACCTGACCCTGACTAACATAATTTGATCAGCATATTTCACCTGACCTGACTAACATATTTTGATCAGCATATTTCACCTGACCCCGACTAACATAGTTTGATCAGCATATTTCACCTGAACCTGACTAACATAGTTTGATCAATATGTTTTGAATGATGGAACGTTAGTCCCCTCTTCCATAAGAATATTAACTAACATTGGCAAGAAAATGGACAACATTCTTTGAACACACACTCAGTTTTGAAGACATTGTGCTAATTAGAACTATGGAGATCAAGAAAAGATGAAGACGAGGTAGAAATAATATCTGGCATGGTATGACAAGCGGGCTGTAGTAGAAACAACAGAAGTGCTGAGATTCTGAAACAAAAACATGGTTGCGGATAGTCAACGCCTCGAGGCGATGATATATTTAGCTTTTTCTTCTGTTTCTTCATATCCGAAACCAAGGGACGGCATGGTCTAGTGGTTGAGTGACACGGCTTACAAACCAAAGGTGCTTGGTTCGCTCCAAAAACTCTCAGCCCGGGCCATTACCCCGGGGATGCAAACCTTTAGAAAGTACAGGAGGAAACAGACCCTTACATAAAATGTACGCCGAAGTCGGATGTACTAGGCCGACAGGCGCAAAATAAAAACATAGTGCAACGCATACCACCTTGAGGAATAGAGACATGGTGAACGAACAATAATACAAATATCCTGAACCAAGTAATTTGTATATTATTGTTATTATTCTAATAATAACAATAA